>VXBC01012978.1:440385-477457 GCA_013399945.1 Ploceus nigricollis
GCCCCAAAATTGACCAGGTGTCCCCTGAAAAGATGAAGCCTCTGAGTCTGTTTTTTAGTTTGTAAATGTCTCCTGTGTGCTGCATCTGCAGCGACACAGGATGGGACCCGACGATGAATTTTGATGTAAGTTTCCCGGAATCATTTGATGCTTATCACAGGGGGCTTGAGGGCCTGGGAGCTGGTCAATTGTTGTGGCTCTGGTGCGTTCATACACTAATTGAGCCTCTCTCGGTCCTTTCGAAAACTGGCAGAGCAGCTTTTCTCAGCTCCAGCTCCTGTTAGACTTAAACTTCATTTAAGATTTCAAAATTCCCACCACCATATATAAACCTGAATTATTAAATATCATCACACGTATTATTACATATATAACACAAACCATGACAATCTGTCAAAGAACAATAAAGTAACATGGAACTTCTAAAGCCGCTGAAGACTAGTCTCAGAGGTGGTTTACTGGTTCATACTGGTTTTAAAACAGACAAGGAGAAGACAGACTATAGGAGAAGATGTCCCTGCTGCTAGGAGGCAAGGAAGAGCAATATTCCCGCCACTACTGATTTTATGACAGATACTTCTTTATTCAAGGACAAGCTGTGAAAAAGAGGATGAAAACAGAGCATAACCTAAGATCTTCAACCCTTCTCTACAACCATCTACATACTTCAGCAACTATGAATGCATGTAGGATAAACATTCGAGCCTGGAGTTAAGAATTACAGAGAGGAATCCTGGCAGGACACATCTGTCATTCTTTGGCTGAGTCAAAGCTAGCTAAGGGATAAATTTGGACAGTGTGTTTCAGTCATGAAAATTGCCTTCAGCCACAAACAGGATCTTTTCTCATTTTGTTGTAGTAAGTGTTTACCACACTGAGGAGTAATTCTGAGGAGTAAACATATAATTCTTATCAAGTCAACAATTCAAAGCACTTACAAGCCTCCAAAATGCTGTTAAGGCACCAAAATGTAGTGTATGAGTGGAGAATGCTAATTTGACAAAGAGGAAAATGATTCCTTAAATACTAGAAGCATTTATTAAACCCCCAAATTTCCAAGCCCTGCTGTGACTGAGTTACAGAGGATGCATGAATGAAGTCATTCAGAATGCTCTTCAGGACTTAAAAATCACTCATTTATCCCCCTTCCCTTGTGAGCTCTGAATAACCTGGCTCTGAATCGAAGCTCTAAAATAAAGTCACTGTTGACCCTGTCATGCGGTGGTATTGGACTACCCACTCTAAATGGTCCCATATACAACAAAATGTCTCCTTATCACAGGGCTCTCTCACCTACAAATAGCAGAGAAAAGCTAATTACCATCTTGCCTGAAGGTGAGAAAAGAAAGGAAACACTGGTGATTTTATGAAGTCTGTTAATGACCTTCTCCAGCAACCCTGGTCAGTAACACAGAGTGTGCCTTGGTGCTGCAGTGCAAGCCACAGTCCCCAAGTCTGTCAGAGTTTGATGTGAGCTCTGGGAGCTCTGACAGCTTTCAGAGCAATTGCAATGACCTTTCATTGCAATTAATACTGGAAATATTTGGGAGACTGAATGCAGCTTACCATTGCAATATTCAGCAATTTTCAGCAAATTATTTGCCTATCACAAAAGTGTGAAATAGCCCAAGTAGAAACAGAAGAATTAAAAATAGCACAACACGGCACTGACCATATTCCATCAAACCCAGAGCACTTTTAACACATCAGAGTTGAAAGCAAGGGAATTAAATGCAACAGGCTCTTGATTCTTTGAAAAAAGACAGAACAACAAGCCTAACAAAACTGAACAGTGCCTGAATGAGCTAGGAAAGTTTTACTAAAAATAAAAGTCATCTGTGGTTGCCTGTGCTACTGACTTCTTCCCAGAAGAAGCGTGAAGTCTGATAATCTTCAAGACAGAAATAATGCTTAAAATCAATTGTTGACAGAAACACAAGGCTCCTCTTAGAAGGAATTATAGACATTGCAGGGGATAAATTGTCTAGCTGCCCAAGTACTTCAATTTACTTGTCTGCTTATATTGAATAAAACCCCATAAGAAACATTTTGGGCCACCAACAGCACTTGTGTATTCAGCTACATTATCCTTCAAGGCCTCACTTTGCAGAAGATGTTTGTTCAGTGGTAACAAAGATGATGATGAGTGGATCCCTGGTATGGGGAGCCAGTCAGCCTGAGGAATTTGCAGAAAGCAAGCCCAGCAAGAGAGTTGGAGGAACAGAAGCTCTGCAATGGATTGATGCCAAGGAGAACCCTACAGCTGGTCTCCCCCTGCTCTGGGTACCCCTGTTTAAAGCCTGTTGTACCAGCCCACTATTAACAGCACCGACCAAGGAGTGGGAATGCTTGTACAGTGCTCCTCATCTAGAAAAGGCATCACATGGCAGTTAAATTTTGGAAGAGTGAAGTTTTACTGGATGCATATACCTGCCTCTCACACACTTCTCACATTTTGCAGCCTCCCAGCATTCTCATGCATCAGCAGTAAAATACTTACTGAACAACCTTACATCTTATCTAGCTAAATAAATCACTATTTTTATAATTACTGAGTGTACCTTGGAACATTAAGACAGTGAGATATTTAAGTGCAGATCAGGTGACCAGGCACCCCGTAAACACCAACCATTCATGCTCTACAATGTGTAAGATGATTTTCTTTATGTCTGTTGGCCATGTTTCCATAGCTAGCCAAATTTTGCTCTAATTATGCATTTGTCAAATATGTCCTTCTCAACCTCTTATTTCTCCTTTTTCCAGCAAAATGTTTGGCTATTCTATGCCATTAATCCAAATATTTCTGAAACTAAAGAACTTCTTTTTTCTTCTTTTATTGACAAAACTTAATCTTCATATTCTTATGCTGTGATAAATTTTACACCTTTCAAACTATTGAATAATTAACTAAGCTAAAAAAATTAAGCAAATTATTTTATTCTGGAAGTCAATAAGCTAGTTGGGGTCCAAGACTCTATTGGTTGTTTTCTCTTAATGTAGCAAATGTGAGCTAAGTCCTTCTAATTAATATAGTACACTGGGATACAGTAAGCACTGTAAGCAAAAGAAAAAGTTATTAAAAAGACTACATGAATGGTCTGTTCTTTCATGGCATCATAGTGTAAGACAGAACTCTGCTTTGCAAGATCCCATGCATGTAAATGTGTATATATCTGTATGCGCTGTGTGTGCATAAATATATATATAAAGATGATTCTTCCTAGAAAGCATTAAGGACTTCAGTCCTTCTCTTACTTTTCAAACACCAATCAACCACTAACATCATATATATAAACGCCAAAATAATTTCTTTGGCATTAAGATAATTTTTTTTTCAGCTTCATGAACTATGAGTAAGAAATCCAACAGAAACTGAATCAAACTCAGCATTTTACTTTTCAGTCAAGTTACAGGAGCAGTAGCAGACAGAGACAGTGACACAGTTGTGCTAAGAGCCTGACATCCATAGCATATGCACTTCCCAGGATTTTACTTCCTAGCAGCTCTAGCCTGCTTCTGTCAACTGAGAAGCCATCAGCAGATGCAGCACCAAATGCAGCTCCAGACTGCACCTTCCAGTTCAGCCTCAGCTGAAAGGAAACAGTGCAGAGTGAGACTGCTCTACTGAGACAAAGCACAGCCACAGGGATGCTGCAGAGGCCACATCAAAAAAGTGCATTTCTGGTTCCAACTAAAATGGTACAACAGATGCACCCACAACTTCCATCTAGGCCAAGCACCTGCTGCTGACTCCAATCCGTTTATAAACTATTACAGCTTCACCTTACCAATATGAATTGTTCTTTATCTTTTGATAGGAGGATAATCTGGAACTCAAATTTTATGATTTTTAAACTTAATATTTTTATTCAATGACAATTTATGCACATTTTTCTAGTGATCTCCTTTTTCTTTCTAACTTTAAATGTGCTTTAGTACTTGTTTCTCAATTCACACAAAAATATTAAATTCTTTTTATTCGCTATTCTGATCTCCTTTAATTGAGATTAAATTCTTTTTTTCCAATACGCAAATGCACAGAATGACACACACAGTGTCCCAGATGAACCCATGTGATATTCCCTGGCACTGCTAGCTCTCATAAAAATGGCTTGTCTAAAGTTTTTTTTTGCCTTTTTAATGGCATCATGGTCAGAACAGCTCCTGATTTCTCTGTGAGCAACTACTAGATGCACATCCTTCTCCTCCTTAATAATTTGTGACCAAGGAGCGAGCGCCCATGATGAAGGATAAATTCTGCTTATATATTACTGACTTTTTAATCTTCACTTTTATGATATCACCTAGGTCACCTGGTTATTCCTGAAAAATACCTACTTTCTTTCTTGTACTGGTATCTCATGGACTGTGCCACCAGTAAACTTCTCACACTACCAGACATTGCAGAGCCCTAACATTAGTTCTAACAAATGCTCTATCAACTTACACACCAGCATTAAACAGTGCAACTCCATGATACATCCTCAAGAAATCAGACTAGGTAAAGTCTCCTGGCAAACATCCCCTGCCCCTGTTCAGGGCATTTTAACAATTTTCTTTGTGGATGTATTCAATTTAGATTATTGGTACTAATCTGTATCTCCTCTGTTTAAAGTAATGTTTTCCAGATGTTCTGGATTTTGGAAATCAAAATTACTTCCATTATGAAAATAATGGCAGCACATCTGCATTTGTCGAATATGTCCTTCTCAATCTCTCATTTCTCCTTTTTCCAGTAAAATATTTAGCTATTCTATACCATTAATTCAAATATTTTGAAACTAAATAACTTTTCTTCTTTTATTGACAAAACTTAATCTTCATATTCTTATGCAGTGATGATAAATTTTCCACCTTTCAAACTATTGCAACTTACTCTTCAACAGAAGAGTCTTGACTTACTGCCATTAAAAGGATAACTGAAATTATTATAGGATACAAAGAATTTGTTATGCTTTTACTGAAACCAATGAAATTTGCATTGCATTGTTATGTCAGTGTGACTTCTTAGATTTATTCCTTTATTACTGCCCACTATACATTTCTGCAGCACAGCAAGAAATGCCTTTGTTTTCCCTGCCGCAGCTGACTAAATCTATCAAGAGACATAACAATTTTCAGCAGTTCTTTATCTTGTACTCCCATGCTCCTGTGTTGTGACACTTCTGGGAACAGCCATGACATTTTGCTCAGATTGAAATCATTTTGCTTCTTTAAAGCACTGTTGAACTGTACAGTGATTTTTTTTCCCTTTTTCATCTCAGTACAGCTATGCCAGACAGCATCTTGTGTATTACAGAGCAGCATTTCCCTTCTAGGCTACTTCCTGGAGTGATAAGAGAACAGTTCTTCACGTTAGCCATAGAAATACTGCATGATATTGAGAACAATTCAGATAATTGCTCAAAGACTTAGGATTTGGAATTGTATTTCAGCTTCTCCCGAGGCTGTGTGAAGAAATGAAGGCCCTTTCACTCCAGGGATGTGAATGAAGCTGCTTGTACCTCAACAGACACCACTATTGTCATCAGCAGCAATAACAAAGGACATAGAGAGACACACACAAATATTAGCAGATGCTCTGTTTTCATCAGCTTTGTCTCTGTTTGGCTTTGAACTCCCCACTTCACTCTGCAGAATTGTATCTCAAACAACCAAGGACAAAACTCCTACAGACAGAGACACAGCACTCCAGAAGAATCCCTTGCATTTGAGATTTCAATGATCCCTGTGTTTCCTTCCTGGCAAAACACATTTCTGGCAGAGATCTGCTGCTGTTGTTCTTTTACTTTAGAAACCTTGAGAGAAATGAAGTTAAATATATATTTTAGCAGATACAAACCATGACTCAGAGCTCTATTTTTGTTCTCAGTCTTTCATGGTGTCTTTAACAATAATAAGAGGGTTTTAAAATGCTCTACAGTCCTGCTGCTGTAGCCACAATGGTCTAAGGATATAAGCAAAAAAGACTCTAGGCATAAGTAGCATATTTTCTCTGAAGAGTTACTAAGAGTTTAAAAATTACCGGAGAAGATTTTGGGCTCTTCATAAAGTCTGAAAAATACAGACCTAATATCGTGACTAAAAACCCAATCCAAACCCTGTTAAACCCTGATCCTGTAATAAGTGCTGAAGGGTAACAGTGGGAAATGCAAATGCCAGTATGACACAAAAGAGCAGCCAACTAAAGTTACTGAAGATATAAACAAAGAAAGGGCAGATATTTTAGAGGCCAGAAGCAAACAAGGCTGAAGAAATAAAAGTACCTTTGATGGGTCAGAATGTGACTTAGCATAACACCATTCTGACACTATTACAGGATACCATGAATCATTTCAAATGCCGTTGCTTGAAGGATTGGATTTTTTCTTTCTTCTTGATGGAAAGCAGCATGTGGACATAATTGGAAGATGTAGAGTGGTACCGTGTAGAAAGATCAGTGGTTAGAGCAAGCCTGTTTCAGTTAAGGCTGTTAATTCTAATTCTATTCCTTTCACACTTCAGGGCTTTGTGTTTTGTTTTGGCACTTTTTTATTAAGCCTCTTATGTTCATTTGTTTTCATACTTCTTAACTTGCCAGCTATGTAAGCATTTTCTCTTGGGTTTCCAGAGGGATAAATGCAAGTTATTTGCAATATTTGCAAGTACTCAGGTATCCAACAGGTAATTTAGCACACTTCAAGCAGCACCTGCATGTGAATTACCTCTTTCTCAATTTCCAGTCTTCCTCCTCCCCCACAACTATATGTGGCAATATATTTCCAAGAGAATCCAAATTATATTACTCAGATCAGTGTAATAATTTCCTCACAGGCTGCACAACCTGCTTTCTTTTATAAGCAAATAGCACAGAGATAAAGGCAGTTTATACAAGCATAAGGAATTCCTTCCTTCTCACTAACATCCCATTTACTTCCATCTGCCCCAGATTCAGAGTACCAAAGGTGATAAGAGATACCCAAGCTGGGCTCAGAGCTTCTGAAGTTAAACACATGCAGTGTTATCTGAAATCACACTGGCTTGTTAGATGAGATCAGGTGAAATGGTATAACACACCAGGGGGAGAAAGGAAAACCTTGAGACTGACTAACTGCTGGCAATGCCAAAGACAACAATCCCATCACAAAACAACACCACAGATAAAAGTGGAAAGGGCTGCTGTGCACTATACATTGGCTACCGAGTAATCTGTCTGCTCAAAAGTTCTTCTGCAAACCTTCTGTGAAAGGCTGGGAAATGGCTCATCATTTTCTACTCCCATACATGTTTGTTTAATCAATATTGACACAAAAAGTAAAAAGCTGTAAGTTCAGATAAGGAGAGAAATATCTAATATGGCTATCTACCAGGGTGACATAGAGATTCCTGGCACATAAAAGAAATATTGAATACTAACTTAAAGAACTCTCTTCTCTCCGAGTGCTGCTTAATAGCCATTTTTTTACGGCAGCTCTACTCTCCAACATATTTATTTTTTTAAAATATATTTTTATTGCTAGGCTTTGGTGATAAATAAGAGAGCTTAACAGGATGAATAATGAATTAGCAAACAGTTGTCTCACTCTGCTTAAATTGGGCTGCATTGTGGCTGTGCTTTTTCTCATTTTGACTTTGGCTCTACAAGGTAGTCAGTCCCAATTTAAGCAGTGGTTTGTGCCACTAGCTTAAGGACTCTGATGGTCAGGCATTTGTTCTGCTGCCCAGGTGCTCAGTTAGACACAGCCTTGCATACTCTAGTGAAAAGGAACATCCATGCAGATGGGAATGTCGTGGTGTCTGATATCTGGAAGACACAGAGTGTTCTGGATCCAACTTAATCATTTTGATAGTTTTTAAATGGATTTATACAGTGCTTAGCTAACAAGCATTTAATCCAGAGGTTAAAAAAGGCAGTAACCCTAGAGACTGGTGTTGTAAAGGGCTATAAAGACTTCTGAGGTAGAAAGTCATCTTTAGCCCTAGGGAGTGGACTGTAAAAGCTGAAGGGGATTTTATTAGCATCTTTAATTAAGCATTTATTTGACTCCTTGATTTGGCATTGAATCAATTTGTTATTAGTTGTTTTGTTATTTAATTAGTGTGCTTAATTACTGTAAATACTATTAGGGCTAAACCCTGCAAGTTGCTGAGAATTCTCACAACTCCTAGGGATGTCAATTAAAACTCACACCATTTCCTAGGTCTGGAAAAGTACAGAGAGTTGCTTTTGTGGTACTTATGATAACCATAATATTACTGTAGATTTTTTTTTTTTGTTCCTGGAGTGATTTAAGAGCAAAGTCACAGAGGTTGTTCGATGTACAAGGAGCCATTGTGACTACATGAATTTGATGGAAATTTTAATTTGACTTCATTGGGGTAATTGTTGTGTCCTTGGAAATGGAACACACAGAAAAAGAGCACAGAATCTGGCTTTCTTGTTGTGGGAGAATATGACAGAAAATTTAGTGAAATTTATTACTGACGTGAAGACACTCGGCAGGAGGCCACACGATGGTGGTCTCAAGGGCAATGGGGTGCAGGCAGCATTATTTGGAGAATGCAATAACAATTGTTCCAGTCCTGTACTAGATTGAAATATCAAGGGAATAAACACCCTGTCTGAAAACAAAATTCAATGGTAGAGCAACAGCAACCCTGTCTTTTTTTTCTTTTTTGTTTTCACATCTACAAAAAAAAAAAAAAAAAGGATGATTGGGAAGGATCTTAGCAAGAAAGGGGGTAGCTAGTGTTTCAGAATACAGAGAAAATCCGTGAGAGGAAATAGCATCAAATAACTGAGTAATTAATTCACCACAGAAGAAAAATATGTTTTGGGGTTATTAACATAACCAATGATCTGGGAAAAAAAATGATTTATAGAAAACTGCCTATGTTATTTCCTGAAAGAGAAAATATTTCACTATGATATTGCCAAAAGAGGGAGGCTTAACTTCTGTTTTGACACAATTTTTCATTTTAATTAAAAACTAAAACCCAAGTGAAACAAAACATTTCACTTCCATTCCCATAATACTTAATGCAAGATTATGTTCCTTTTTTATTTTCTGGCTAAGTGAGGGAAAAACTAGAGAAAATATTGTTTCAGAGTAATCCAAACCAAAAATTTTTCCATGGGTTTTCTTTTGAGCTACTGATCCAAGCAGTATCTGCTCCACACAGCTTTCCCCCATCCCTGCTCTGCTAAGGCTCTTGGCAAAGTGCAGAAATGAGAGGAGAGATGCACAGAGAGAGAGAGAGATGCACATACATAAATATTCGAGTTGAGAGGTCGGAGCCGGAATTTGAGTCCAGGCATAGCTGAAGGAAGGGGAGATGGCAGGGGGCATGAGGCAAAGCCAAATAAAGTCAGTGGGAGATTCTCCATTGACTTCAGCGGGTGTTGAATCCAAAGCAAAGCGACAGAGAAGTGTGAAAAATGAACAATGGGGCATGAGGAAGGAAAGGACAGAGAGTGATGTGAAGTAGGGGAAAATACCATCTGCTCTACTTGCTGCAGCCCTAGGAAAGCAGGTATATTTTTTTTGGCTGTCAGCACAAGCTCAACATCCCCCTCTAACTTTTTTGAAGTGTAACACTGGGCACACAGGGCAGAGGTAGGATTTTGCAGCGGATGCTACCAGCGTGCTTGCTCAAGCTGGGGAAGTTGTTCATATATAATACACTACCATTTCCCCATGCATCTACTATAAAAAATGTAATCTAAAAGCTTTCACCGAGTTAAATAGATGAAGCAGATGGACAGGGAAATTAAAAGAAACTGGCAAGGTAGAAAAGATAAATGGTCAACTGAGATTTGAGATGAAGAAGAGAGTCAATGAGGCAGAGCCACAGTGAAGCTATTCCAGATGGTATAGGCTGCAGAGAAGGAGGCTCTCAAAACACTTGAGATATTCAGACCTAGAGAGAGGTCTAGTGGCAAGGAAGGCATGAAGACTCAGAACCCACCTAAACCTGTGATGATGTTTGGGCCAGAAAAGAGGACACAGCCCAAGAGGAGGACTTCAACGACTCAGCAGAGGCCAAGCTGCTTCTCTCAGGCTTTAAAATCTCAGCCTGTACATTACACTGGTCACTCTCTGCCTACTGTTAAGCTGCTTGCTAGAGCACCTTCTCCTCATGAATCAATGGACAGTATGTTCCTATGTGGGAGAAGCAGAAAAGGTCAGAAACAGCTGACTAAATGCAAACAACTCTGAAAAATGAGAATGTTTAAAACCCAGACTCTCATCCAGACCCAGCTGTGCAAGCTGTCCTTGCCTGGATCTGAATTCCTTTTCTTTAGAGTCACTTTTTCTTCTGGCTAAACAGCAAAATTTGCTGGACTTGCTATTTCTTGTGTCCAGTGTGTTATCTAGACTGCTACACAGAACTATACCTAGGGATAACAACTGCTAAGTTACAAAAGACTTATTGAACGTGTATGTGCTTTAACAACTGCAGATTGGTTGTCTAAGAGCAGTCCACAGAAGCCATTGGTGTGAATAGTTCAGGATGTTATCCCTACCCTTTCCTGAGCAAAGGTGCCTGCTAACAGCCTTTGAGCACCTCAAAGCAGGAATTGTCACCTTAGAACTTCCTCAGTGGCCTGCTACATTTTGCAATAAAGTGCAGCAATCTGCTCCAAACCCTCTTCTTTTCATTACCTAGACTGAAGTAATGCTGCAGGAATGAGAGTCTGATGTCTGCTTCTAATTTTTACTACTGTTTTTGGGACAATCTTAATAAGGTGAGGGGTTATATTGTCAAAGTCCGTCACATCAACCGTACAATTTTACAGCTCCATTTTGCAGTAAGATCCACTTAATTGAACCTTCAACATCAATTTACTTGATTATAAGTCTGTGCCACTGAGCAAATGGCCATCAAAAGCCTCTCCTCCTACTTCTGATTTCCCGAACTTCAAAATGGAATATTAAGTGCCATTTAGCCACTGACAGTTGCAATACCCCATTTATCAGCCTATTAGCTACAGCAAGTAACACTAATGGGGGTGAATGTACAATAACAAAAGACTAGCACCCATGTTGCTTTTCCCCTGCTGAAAGGGATAATTCAGTAATTACTGAGCATGCCTCATTTAGTACCCTGGCCAGAGGATAGAAAATGGGTTGTTCTCAAGATTTCAGGTGGCTAAATTAAACAGCTATAGTTATATTTTTAATTTAATTGTATCTTTTTGTATACTCTAATAGCCAAATTTCACTGAAGAAAGATTTTTTTCATGAGCTTCACATGGGAATCTCAGGATTTGTCATACACACTAAAGTAAGAACAACATATCTAAGATACAGCCTGTCATTCTCCACACTTTAAGGTGTTGTGAAACCTGTTGTTCCCAGTCAGTTTGATGAATTACTATTTTGCTGAAGTGAACAGTGCAATTCATACTAAAACCCAACTCTGAATAAGGGATCTTCCTTTTATGAATGCTTCCAAAGCAGGAAATCACAATAAATATTATGCACAGCATAACGTTTTGAAATTAACAAACAGATTGTCAGTTAACATAAATAATTCTGCTTATTTGAGTAGAAAGCCTTTGGTAATTGATACCATAAATATATGTAAATATTTACATATTTACATAAATATTCGAAAAAATAGATATGGTTTGTGTGTTCTACACCCAAATACCAAATAACAAAGTGATGGCAGTACAGCAACAGAAAGCCAGGACAGCAAGGAGATGTATCATTTTCCAGAAAAATCTGACCGCAACAAATATGAAGGTTATACAACTAAGTGAAAATTTGGGCTTGGGTTAAAGAAAAGAAATAAAAATATTTAAGGAATAAAGGAATTTGCTTGTGAAATCAGTATTATCACAGGACAGAAGATGTTGGTCACCAGCCTTTGATGCTGCATAATAGGGCATCAGAGCCTGGAGCTTGGAACTACAGCATAGCTCTCATCTCCAGCTCCCCAGATTAATTATACTGATTTCTAGAATATCAATTTCCTGCAGAGAGAGTTTACAGATTCAAATCAACAAGGTAATATTTATTTACAAAAACAATTAAGTTCCCTCTTTTTGGCTGAAAAAGGTAGAAATCAATTACAATAAAAAAAAGCCTGACTGAGCCTCATCCAGCCAGTACTATGGCCAATAAGAAAACTCAGCTGACCTGTGGATAAGGCCTGAATTTTAAACTTTTGACCTCAACATTGCTGCATTTTTTGAGCAAAAGAAATGTATGTCAGGCTAATTTAATTCCCTTCAGTACAAATACACAGATGATATATCAATGTTTTTGTGACATTTAACAATATTCTTATACAAAATAACACTTTTTCACTTTTTTGTTTGCAGTTCCACTGTAACAAATGAAAGCAAATATATAATGTTTTTTCTCTTTTCTCTTTGAAAAATTTCTTCAGAGTAAGCACACATAAGATATCATGCATGTCCCATCTTAAAAAATAAAAGCTAATTGAAGAACTATCAATGCAACAAAGCAGAACCGTGGCTGTAATATACAACAGTGTTCTGCTAATAAACTTTTAACAAGTACGGATATTAATTACAGAGATGATTAGGCAGAGATAAGTAACAAGGAAAAAAATTCTCAAGAACTGCAAAAGAAAGAATCCATCACTGGGATTCTGATTGACCATCACAAAACCTTGCCTTTAAAAGCAGTAAAGCTACAGGAGCAATATTTATAGTAAAGAACATTTTCAACAAATAATTGCTATGAGGGTACTATAAGAAAAACAAACCTCAACACTACACTGAAGTGGATAAAAGGAATGTTAGACAGACTGACAGACATTAGTAACCCATAGATAGCAGCTAATCTAAAGGGATTTTTGTAGCTTTGCTTTGGAATCACACAGCTCTCCGTAAGAAACATTAAGTTCTTCTAAGCTTTGCCCTTTCTCATCCTAATTTTGTAACTTTTCAAGGCTGTGTTTTGAAGAGTCTATAATTTTTACTTAAGTCCCCCATAGGAAATTCCTGACATGTAGCCATTAAGGCAATATTGGGATGCCATCTGGAGATGTTTACAAAATACAAGAACTCTAGTTTCCCTAATTCCTGGCTTTACTCCTTCCACCCTTACCACCCCTTTGTAGGAAATGCCGAGAACTCCTGACAAATTTAATTTGCCCCAAAAACAGTGATGATCCAACAATGAGACACTGACATGGGTATTGTTCATGGTGTTCATTGTTCCTAGGAGCTGTGTTCTTCAGAAGGCTGTGAGAGCTGGATGACACGGCTGCTGTGCAAGGACTCACACCTGGGATGCTCGCACTAGAGGGTGGTAGGGAAAGAAGGGAGCTCCCTGAAATTATTTTCTTTCCCTAGCTCTTCCATTTCATCACCTAAACATCATAATTCTTCTCTCCATTTTCTTTTTTCAAGGCCAAGAGGAGAGATAAAATAATTTTTAGGGATCACACAAGTTAAAGGTGTGTGTACAAGTAGGTTGTAATGTAGCAAACTACCCTTCTACAACATAAACATGCATGGGTGAATTGGGGGTTCAGAGAGCAACTCCATACTTTTCCTCCTGGGCTGAAGAGAAGTCCACATTTATGGTGAGAGTCAATTTTGCTCTGAGTAACACAGGAAGTCTAAAGACTTAGATATCTGCAGAATTGTGGTTGGGCTATTTGACCTTGAGGATTCACAGTCCAGTTAGAAAGAAAATTCAGTATTCGTTTCCCTGAGTCACCATGTTTGCAAACATGTTCAGAGACTTCCATGTATCCTTCATGAAGGAGGTATTGCACAGCTACACACAGTAGCTAAACATGTACACAAAGTAACTATTGTGTATTTACCTCACATACACACTTATTTTCTCATATTTTCCAGAAGAAATTAGGCAAGAGTGCCTCACTTTTATCTTGCAGGCACATATTTTAGCTACTGCAAGCACATTCTTGGCTCCAAGATATAGATTCTAACTAAGCAGAAGACTGCTTCTCATAAGGAATCACAAAGGAAGTGGCACATTAAACAGAGGTTTGTACATGGAAATTTCATTTTTAGAAAGAAAAGCTTACAAGATTTATGAAATGTTTTGTCTGCAGTTGGAAAAGGGGTTGGTAATTTCCTCTAGATTCAATCCTGACGTGTTTAAATTTAATGATTACCATCTATAGAAATTCAAAGATCAGGGCAATCAATCATTCCATATTTTTGCAGGAGGAGCTATTGTAGCTGATGCTACAGTTCAGCTTCATGTAAATCACATTTTTCCCCCCTTTCATTTCTTGCTTCTTTATGGCAAGTTACTACTGTGTTACATCACAGGCAAGCTTTTATGTTGTTTCTTAACTCCCTGTGGAACAAAGATTTCAGTCCAGATATCAAGAAGGTCAAGTGAATACAGAGCTAATTTTCACCTCTTTTTCTACAGAAATTAGACTTCTATTTTCTCCACTGCTAACTCAAAAATAGATATTTAAGAAATATGGAAGTTCACACTTAAGCAGCAGTAAGTTGAGTAGCTGTTGACATTTTAATTAGAATACTTTTGGTGGAAGAAGTTCCAAGAACAAACTGAAATGAAAAAAAAATCTACTTTTAATTAACTAAACACAAACGAATAAAGCCATATTTCTAATTTGAGAACTGTCATTAGTTTGTTTATCTGGGGCCTTTATCCCCAGTTCTGAAAAAAGGCCAGCATAGTTTATTAAATTTGATATCATCATACAATTATAAAAAGCCTCTCATAACATTTAATGAAAATGACTACACAAACACTAATTTATTTGCTCTTCCAGAGCAACTCCCAAATCCCAGTTTCAAAACACTTAGCAAATATTACACTATAAACTTCACACCAATGCTGTTATCACACTGCATCCTATTAGCTCCTGCAACTGCCAGCAAAAGTGCCTGAGGCAGAGAGATGCAACAACTTAGCGGGGACAGGGCTCATCAGTACTTCTAAACTCTAGGCAGTATTGAATCTTCATTTGAAAAATAAAACCACTTAATAAGTGGACTAAATTTATTTGGTCTCAGATGCCACAAACAGTATTCACAGTAAGGAGTCCGTCAAGATCTTAGCTGGGAGAGTGCAAGAAGGGGAAGCCTCATATATTGATGCAGGAATACATCCCATTCCAGCTCATTCACAACATTATGCCTTATTCCAGGAATTCAAATCCTCTTCTTCTTCCAGCAGCAGGTACAACAACTGCAATGAATGGGATCATTCACCCACATCAGAAAGAGAGCAGAATTTGCCTCGCCATAATGAAAGGAATTCTTTTCTTCCAGCCTATCACCACATGCTTCACTTGCAGCAAAGGGACAATTTAACGGTACCAGCTCTTCCCACATTCACCGGCAGAAACCCACTCATCTCAGGGGGACTGCGACTTGAAGGACTGACCTCTATTATCTGAAATGTCAAACTGTCATAAATTTGCCTGCTTGATTCCCTCCCTCCATAGCTGTGGCAGCTCCTGACCCAGCAGAGCTCTTGGGCATTTCCACATCATTTCTACAAAACACAGTTCTGAAAAAAGATCAGTGAGAGAGGGGGATAAATGTGTGGAAATGCACACAGTCTGTAGGGTCCAGAAGTAGACTTATTTTCAGATTTAAAAACTGAAAATAACATTTTGTATTTTGCCTTTTAGCTGTTGAAAAAAAAAAAGCTCTCTTTTTTTTTCCCTCTGGTCTACATTTCCTGGGGATAAAACATTGGATTTCAGCCAAAATACAAAGGAAGTACCTTTATCTTTCTGCCTCTCATATCCAGGCATGTGGGCACATGCTTATGTGCTGTTTTCTGAGAAGAGGTAGAGGCAGCAGAAGAGCCTGACAATGTTTTAGCCAAACATACCTTAGTATTTTTTTTAAGTACTACACACCCGGTTATCTCCAGTTAAGTGACAAACAGCTAATGAACTTTTATGCAGCTCTCTACAAAAATGGCACCCTAAATAGTAAAAATTGCTGTGTAACTTCAAATTCTTCAATCACAAAATGAAAAGGTTTGGACAAACATTTACAAGAATACACCTGAACATGAGGAAGCTGATAGAGTGCAAGTAAATGTTTTCTTAAGTAAATCCAGGAATACATAGGTGTTGCCATAAGGGACAGCAACCTAGCTCACTCCATGACCTTATCAGCATGGATAAAGTCAACACTTCTGTTTTGTAGGCTCATATCTTTACAGTCTCAGAGGTATTTTTGGTGTCAAATATCCTTTCTTCCATCAGAAATGTCAAATGTTGTCCCATCCCCAATGACTGAGAAGATCCCCCTATGCATGAAGTGCTGCAACATTGTGTTGTGATTTAGGAATGCCATTCCTCAATTTAGTATTCCTGCCAAAAAACTCCAAATCTCATGCCACCCCCTGACTCCCCCACTCCCCTTCCCTGCAGAAAAGGTAAAGATCATGGGTTAAAAATTATTTACTGGAAACAGCAACAGAGCAATAAAAGGAACAGTAGCAGCTGCGGTATCAATAACAGAGGGTACAAGAGAGGCAAACAATTCACACGCAATTGCTCATCCTGGAACTGGCACTACCCTGTTATGTGACTGGAAAGGACCCCTTCTCCCACTACCCCCTGGCAATAAGGAGAGATAGTACAGAATAACCTCTGCGTCCTAGCCATGCCACTTCTGGCTACTGCAAAAATTAACCCTGTCCTGGCTGGAACCAGGACATTATGACATTCCTGGACATTATTACATTCCAGCTCCTGGCTGGAACATTGACATTTCATGCTGGTAACAGTAACCAGGACCAGGAAATGTGTGTGAGACATGCAGTGCATATGCAGGAAAAAACATCTATAGACACTGCTTGAAAGATAGAGAGGGTCAGCCCAAACCCAACACACTGCAAATAGCCCAGAGGCTTGAGCTTGCCTTTTAGGAAAGAATAAATTTCAGTCCAAATGAGTGACTCTTATAAAATAGCACTTCTGCCACTCTGCTGGCCTGGGGGTGGTTGTGTTAACTCTGACAAAGGGGATACTCTTGGTTGGGAAATGTTTTGCCATGGGTATGACTGTGGTAGTTCAAGAACAGTGAAGTGCAGCGTATCATAACAGTGCTCAGAGAAAAGAAAGAGCAGAGATTTAAGTAAGTCAGGCTTGCTTAGATTGATAAGTCTGAGAATGAGAAGGGATATATAAAAGCTGCATAACTGAATCTAGGCTGAAATTACATCTCTAAAGACAAAATCATGTTGAAACAGGCATTGTGTTCAAAAGCTCTCTTAAAGTCCATGAACTCTACTGTTAGATAATGCTTTGAAATCAGATATTGGTTTCAAGGAAGATTTCAAGAATGTTGGTTATTTTTCATATTGGTGCTCTTGAAGTATAATCCAGGAGATGTTAAATAAAAGGCATTTTACATAACCCACAGGCTTTGCTCCTTTTCAGTTAAAAGAAATCAGCTGGGGAAAGAAAATTCCATTGAAAGCCCAGGTAGCAAATTACTACATAGAACCAAATCCAAAGAGGAAGGCTGGAAAAAAGGGAATTTTTTTTGTAATTCTATGTGTTTCTGTCCCAGTTCTAGAATGAAGATTGTGTAGGTTTCTCATTAACTGGATAGTGTTAACTTCTGCAGTTTTGCTTTTGATTTAGTAGTGCTAATTTCCTAATCCATCCCTGCATTCATATGCTACAACATTCTCATTAATCATTCTCATGGATTTCCTAGGCAACTGGCTCACATAGTTTTGGAGTCATATCAAAGTTTTACCTCTAGTCATTACCCCTTCTTTTCCACATAGGTGTCTTTCACTGCCCGTTTTAATTTCCTCCACAAGTTAGACCTAGAGCAGATCTCATTAGATGTGTGCTCTTTAAAAAACCATAGATTTATTTCCCATTATATGCTTTTTGTAACTTTCTGGTTTCATTTAATATCTCTCTAGGTTGTCATGAAGACTAGAGCCTCTTCGTTTGCAACAGACTTTACAGGCTCCAGGAAATATCAACTCTTCTACAAGTCATGCTAAATTTAGTTGATTTGTCTTTGTCACCTACATCATTTATGTCTCTATAATTGTTAGAGTCAAACTTCTATAATGCTCTCATCTCCTCCTTGCTACAAGTGATTTTGACCCAGATGGGTGGTATTGCTGACAATCTATTCCTGTATTAACACACACCAGGATCTCTACCTTTATTTTTCTCTTTCCTTTATATAAATGTACCCACAGTACGTGTACTGTGAATCCATATTTCTGCTATCCTGTGACACTCAATTTCACATTTTCCACCAGCAAATCTCTTTCTTCCACCTTTTTTCCTATTTGTCTTGCATCATTACAAAAAACATTTCAGCTGGTTTTGAAACCCAGTAAAGGAACAGCTCTTAATTTTCCTTCACTGCATCTACTTCATCGTGACACACAAGAACTACTGCTTTTTCCCGATCATCCTTCTACTCACCAGCATCTTTTGCCCTTTGTTATGTATTTTTATTTTGCCACCTCTGCTTGTTTAAGTATGTTTACCAGCCATGCCTAGCTCACCCCCAGAAAGGTGATACTCCAGTGCAGTCCCATCAGTCCAGAGGAACTCCTGTACCATGAACGCTTCCAAATGGTCAGACATCCTCAGACTTTTCTCACAGCATTTATCCTTGAGCCATCTGTCCATCTTTGCTGTCTTGCCATGCCTTTGCCTTCCTTTTCTGAGGACTGGAAAGGTTCCACTGAATGTTATACACATGGAAATATCATTGCCACCTGGCAGGAAGAAAATGTCTTCCATGTTGAGGATATTGCACCATTTTAAAATGAAACCATGTTTACAATGAAGGCTTCCTACATCCAAATCTTCATTCATCCAGTGGCTACTGGGACAGATAAGCGGGGCCGCTTTCCCAGCTGCTTTTTGCAATTCTATTAGACAGCAAGTCAGAGAGACAAAGATGAAGAAAGATGCTGGCAGCAACACTATCAGAAGAGGAAAGGGCAGATATCCTAGAACAAGATGCAAATTTTCTGTACTAATTTACAGGTAACATGCATTAGGGGTTGGAAAAAGATACTTCTTACAGCTACTGTGACCCTGTTGGGCAGCATAGTGCTGTTCTTTTATAACAAGCAGATCTTATAAATGGAAATATGGAAAAAGGTAATAAATATCCTCAGGTAAATCCCAGCCAAAGTCAAGTCAATAAATACTTTTTCTTTTATTTAAACATGGGTGAGATTTCACATCCATTATTTAGGTGTACTGCCTTTACAACAGTAAAGAGAGAAACAGAGGGAGACAAAAAAGCCCCAGTGCTTGGAATACTTTCCTATCGGACTCAACAGTCCTGTTTCAGGGGCCTAATAATTTTCTGAGTTTAAGGACTTATATCTCACTGCATTAAAACCACTTTCACATAGGAAAATGCCCCAGCATTGTGTTGGCACAGCTTATCTGATGGTGGATAACCTCAGTCTACAGCAAAAAAAGGTGCTGCAGGCAGCTACAAGGGGAGAGCAGCTCTGCCCACGTCCCACCCCGTCAGTACAACTCAGTCCAACCTCAAGAGCTGGGTGATGATGTTAGCAGGGTGCTAAGGCTCAACAGATTTGCTATCCTCAGCTAAGCTCAGCACCCTGGCTGCTTGACTTCTGCTCACCTTGGACACCAGGCAGGGTAGAGGCAGTTTAGACCCAAGATTGCTGCTCTAAACCAATATGGCAGCTCTTGAACTACGAAATTTCACACCTTCTTTATGCTTTTATACATAAATGATACAGTTTAGACTTCTTACACACTACTATTCTGGACATATTTAAGCCTTTAAAATACTTTCCACTGTTTTTACAAGGACAAAAATTAACACTTTGTTTTCACAGCGGGTGGCTTCCTCACCTAGCAGCACCATGCAGATGATAGGTTTCTATTTAGCTGAGCCATTTGTTTCTGAAAATGGGGCGCACATAAACACAGCCTGGTAATTTTCTTACCCTTTTCCTATCCCTCTCTATTTCACTACTCAATAAACAGTAACCATTTAACATTAAGTCTGCATTGCCCTTAAAAGCCACACAGCACAACTCAGGTGCAAGGGCCACGTTTGTGATACAGCTCCATCACAGCACTAAAGCATGCTGAGCAAACTGACAACAGGGAGCCATCATTGAAAAGCTGGACAGGGGTTTAAGAGCACAGAGCTATTCTCTGACTTAATAAATGAACTGCAGTTTAATGTGCTGCATAGCCACACTTGTTTCAGTACTGGGAGATGCAGACAGTGTTTGGGTCTATGGAATTATGCCAGCTTCACTGCATAGATGAATGAGAACCTAAAGAGGTTTCTACTTTTATAAGTTCTTGAAGAGTATACAGGAAGAAAATATGAGCTACCCCAAACAGGAAAAAATAAAAGACTTTGCTCTAGCTAGTATTTCAAAAGGCAAGCAGTTTTCCTTGTATTTACTTCTATCCCTGCAGCTATAATGAATTATTTAGGCAATGTCTACAGAGTACAAGATTTGTGCTTTTATTTTATTTATTTACCTATTTTATCACAGGCTACTTACAAGGGCAAGTATGCTGAGTCAACACAGGTGTAAATCACTGCACTTTTCCTTTAATCAGTGGAACTAGGCAAATTGACATGCATCACAAAACTGACTCAATACATTTAGTGCAGAACAGTTTTCTACTGAGTTATTAATAATGGACTTATTTGTTACTATATCTCAAAAAATAGGGTTGGCAAGGTACGCTTCTTCCCTCTCTCCCTTTTTTTATTTTTACCTTCTCATTTCTTTTTAATACCATTAAAAACCTGGAAACATCCAATGTATCTAACCAATCCCTAGTTTTAATCACAGTACACACCTTTGGGAAGGACTCTACAGGTAAACCCATCACTGTGAAATGTGCTGCAACACAGAGATCTTCAATCTACTTCTGAATGACCTGGTAGTGCCACTTGGCAGAGCACTTCACTACAGAGAAGTGTCAGGTTGGTTTCTAAAAGCAGTGAAATTACATCAGTGCTGCCTTCTGCCAGGACTAACTGGGTCAGCAAAGCATCCCCTGAAGGCGGCCATGTGTAGCTCTAGAGGTCATTGTTTCAGAGCTAGGTCATACCTCTGCACGATGCTCACCCTCCCACCTTAAGGTCTAGATCCTCAGCTGATTACTCCATGCATAGTTTCATGCATAGTCTCACTCACAGGTTAACTCTATTTACATAAAAAGATCTCCTCACTCTGTATTTTTTATAAGATAATAAGAAGGTAAAATTAAATGCTGTTGAAACCCACAATAGCAATGTGATAACTTTAGAAATTAGCTCCATCAGAGAACAAAAAAACCTAAGTCCACACTTCCCACTGGCAAACCTGCCCTGCACAGGAAACAAACCAGGGGAAAGGGTAACAAAATTGTTTAAGTGGCTTGTTCACAAGGCCTAAGGTAATCTGTGAAAGGCAGTTCTGGCTCCTATCAATACTTTCTTGGCACTAGGAGGCAAAAACTGTAGACAGGAGACAGGGCATAAGTCCAAAGAGTCACTCTGTTCCAGGTAATGTTGGCATGAAAACCCCTTGAAACTGTAACCGGCTATTATTGTTTATAGCAGCACTAAGAATAGAGAAGCCACAGACATACAAATCACAGCTGATAGTCTGGGCCCTTAAATTGTTCTTTGTTGTTTAGAGAAATGTATTAAAGACTATTTGTATAAGCTACACAGTTATATAAGAGTTTTAAATTTTAAACTGCAATAATACTGCTCTCTGTTACATTCTTTACTTGAATTAGTAATTCAAGGATCTGACCCTAGAGCAGTGTGATATAAAATGCACAGACCTCCAGGTATTGTCACTGAATGAGAGCACGTTGTGTGACACCAGTTTATTAAATTGCCATAGCTGCCCTTCACTCCCTTGCTGTAACACACACAGGGGGTCAATAGCCTGATTTTGGTCATTGCACATGAAATGAATTGTAACTATCTTGCTGCTATTTCCAGGTATGTTGAGACATATTTCCTCATGAGTTTCTGGAGGTGGGAACCACACTGTCACTACTGTCGTCTGAGGTCCAAAAAGACCGTGATTGTTGTGTAGCTCCTGCAGAGTTTATCCTAAAATAAATTGGTTCCAGGATCCTTTAAGATATGAACTGTAAGGTATCTGCCTGTCTGTGCACACCTTTCCTAACAATGTGACACCCAAGATGATTAATGCAGGACTGCTAACAGATCCAGGGTTGTTGGCCAGTAATATCAGCAACATATTGCAAGTTTGCAGGAGGTTTTAGCTTTGAGACAATGGAGCATGAATTTGGAGGCAGTCAGAAAGGGAATCCTGCCTTCATCCAGGTTAATAATCCTGATCTGAACTATCCTGGCTTAGGTTTTTCCCTAATGTGAAAGTGGGATCCATTACATTGCTGCTCATCAAAACAAACAAATGAAACTCAAACAGAAACATCCCCAAAAACCCTAAACCAACAAACCTGCATATTTCAATTTAACATAGTCCATGTTTTAAGGAAAGTTCAGGACAGCTGCCTAGTCATTTAACTGTAACAAGCAAGAGAAAGTACAAGTGAAAGGGCAGAAAAGCCAGGGTGCTTATTAATTCCACGCTTTCAATTTGATGACATTTGTAAAGTGTAGAAAAAAGCTTTAATTCTAGTCATTCAGGACTCTGAGATCAGAAGCAGCTTTTGGCACCTGAAGAGCAAGTTCAGGTCATGTGCACTGTTAGACTCAAAGACAGAAAAGAAGAAAGTCCAAAAAAATCCTTGTTCCAGTCAACATCTTTCCAAACATTTTGAACTCAAATGAAGTAGCAAGGTTTTAGGCTACTGATATTAAGCCTATATCATATAGACTCAGAGTTTATACGTAGATACAGAGGTATCTAGTTGTTTCACAATATTGTTTTGACTAAGAAGTTGAGTGCTTCAAACTAAAATGCAAATGAATTCAAATTCGGTTATTCTGCAGCTCATGCAGCATTAGATTAAAACTAGATTTAGAACAAGATCCCAAAGGCTACAAGAAAAAAAGATTGCATGCTGCTGCTAAAACTAATACAGTCATAGTTTATTAATGTAGGTGGTAATGCATAATGAAATGTCATTATTACTCAGATGTAATATTGGTTTCTAATTTGAGGAATTGTGTCCATTTATCTGTAGTTTAGTTATTTAAATTTATATCTTGGCAACTCAGAACAGGAAAGTGCTGAATTCTCTGTTACCTGGGAAGCCTGAAAAATAAAATACCTGTTCCTTATAAAGACAACCTGCATATTTCCTAAGTCTTTTTATTCTGGATTTATGATTCAGTTCTTCAAGGGAGTCAATGAAAAGCCCTTTGGTAACAATCACAGCATGCCTCATCCTAGATCTTTTCTCTCTCTATTAAGGCTTTTATCTGTAAAAGGGCATTTTATTTCAGTGCCACTCTTAGGGCTGACTGTTGTTTTGGTGCTCAAAGGAAACTTCATGAAGAACTTGTCAGGCTTTCTATCAGTTATGAAGGTCACCAAGATGATGTTCAGCATCTCAGGCCATGCCTTTATCAGGCAACTAAGGATGTATTAACATCAGCCAAGATAGTACTTCTAATAACCAAGGGTCATTTTTTTTAAAAAAATGCCCACTGGCACTTCATTTGTTCTGCTCCCTACCAGAATCCAGGGACACTCTGAAGTTCTTTGCTGAAAGAGCTCAAGAATTGCATCCTTTAAACAAAAAAAATCTCAGTCATTCCCCATAGAAAGCACTGCTGATCTCAGCTGCAAGGCTTCCTCCGCCTGCTCAGCAGGGAAGCATGAAGATGTCAGGTAAACATAATCATGCTATTTGTGGAAAGTGTGAGATGAGAAAGAGGGAGGGTAATGAAGCATAGACAGAGCAATTCAGTTTCCCAGCCTATTTAGGTAGATTGTCTTTCTCTAATTGTTTTTCTCCCTGGAGGTACAAACACAGCAAATTTCAATACCATAAAGTTAAGCTTTATTATTGCAGCTTTCATTTCTTTCACAAAGAAATATGTACTGTATTATAGCAGCACCCTAGTAGCATACTATAGTTAAGGATGTCAGCAGTTGTGCTACAAACCTCTATTTTTCCACGAGAAGTAAAAACTACTGTTAGGCTAAAATGATGCATGTAAGGTGGGTGTCTAGTTTCATATCAGTTCATAGAAAAGAAAAAAAATCCTAGGCACATTCTGTGGTAATTGCAGATGATAATCTTTCAAAAAGCCCCAAGCAAATAATCCCCCACAAAAAAAAAAAATACCCTGACACAGTATCTCCTATGTTACAAAAGGTTGGATAGATACAAGTTAAATGCATCATTTTGCAAATGTTTAAATACTGCCCCCAGTGACTTCAGTCATTATCTTCAGGATGAAAGGAATTTCATCTCTATGTGGAAAAAGACTTAAATTTTAATGGGTTTTGTCCAGCAGAAGCCAAGCAACAAAGCACATATTTATCTCATTAACACTTAAATACATGAACAGTTCACTTGAAACCATCAGGACAAGATTGCTCATCACCTTGTAGGGCAAGTTCAGAAGAAAACAAAATGAAGACATGCTTTAAAATTCATGCAGACACTCAACATAATATTTCTGTGCTCAGTTTTATATTGAAAATTAGCATCTTTAGGAACTAAAGAGTTTACAGAAGTCATTAGACAGACAACAAATACTCAAAGAAAGATTATTCTGAAAAGTAAGGGCAGTAGGCATGTGTTTCCATTCAGACACTGGACCTGCACTAAGATCCAAAGACATAGCTACAAAAATGCAAAACACCAGTAAAGTAATTAACTTCAGAGAAACTGATAAAGTGAACCCCAAAGACACACGTAGTGACTGATAGGAAAGCAAATTCATGATGAATTAGGAAAAACCTAACTCTTATATTGTCTACTTCTGACTAGATCTTAAGAGAGCTTTCCAAGCAATTTGACAGCATTACCCAGATTTTACAGAGAGGGAAAGGAACATATATGGAGATTAAGAGATTTAGCCAAGGTCACCTGTTGGGCCCATGACAGGAAGAAGGAGCAGAGGCTACAAAGTGCAGAAACCTGCCCTGGGGTGGTTACCGTGGCAGAGGGGATGCAGTGCAACTTGCTGTCCCTCAGCATGAATTGGCCTCAGCTGTGTGCTCCCCTCACATGTGTCCAGACTGTCACAGCCCCAGTGGGACCAGTACTTGTTGGACACTTGAGTTAGAGGCAGGGCTTGCACACCTGCCTGCAGACACAGAGCAGAAGTGGAGGGAAGGGGAGCCAGGAGAACACAGTAGGAAGGAAGCAGCATTTGACAGACAGGTTCCTAGGGCGACAAACATGGAAAAAAAATCATAAAAGATCAAAGCACAGGTCTAGGGGCAACAAAATGAAATCTGAAGGACAAAAGATACCATGAGTTGCTGAAGACATGAGTACAGGCTCTGCTGCTGTGCAGAGGCACAAAAGAGCAGGGAGTATAAAAGCACACAGTTTCATAGTATCTGGAGACATGTACAAGGAAATAGCAGTAGGGAGCCTAGAGGCTCAGACCAACTGCTAATAGACACCACTATTTAGAGGACTACGCTAGAGGATGTAGAAACCTGGGCTCTTGCCTGTGCAGCAGATGGAGTCCCCTGAGTGTTCTGACCCCTAGATCTCATGGAAAGAGCGTAACAAGAATTTCATTAGCAGCAGGCCTTTAATGGTCTACATATTTGAATTGCATAATGACAGATTAGAGAATAACTTTGATTACTCTATACAAAGCCATTAGTTTAAGAGAGAAAAGTACTATTTACTTTCTAAAAAATACTCCAGCAGGAAGGTTCGAGAAAAAGAAATAAAGGCTACAGTTAAAGTACACAGAAAGGAGAGAAGATGAAAAGAAATTATATCACTTTCTCAGAGACCTTGTCACAAGGATTACACTGTTGCTCAATTCTGAGGTCCCCACTAGAGCAAAGTGTCAAAGATTAACCAGGTTAATGAAAACAGCCTGGCATTTTACCCCACTGATTGAGGGTATGATGCATTGCCTTAGCACATCGCACACAACATTTTGCCATTGCTGTATTGCTCTTGCAAATTCACCACGTGACATTTTAACACAATGACCTTTCAGCTCTTTGAGGTGTAAAGCACCTGAAAGCATAAGCACAATCCACAAACATTGTAAAAATAAAAAATATCCAACTGCCCTTTTTTTTTGACCAAGTTTTCTCATTAATCCTCCCGTGACCTGTGAACTACAGCAAAATAGTTTTTAATAGAATAATTGCATTCAATAAAAGTGTTTTCAGGCTGCCAACAGAGTCAAGATTTCTGCTGGTCCCGATTTTTTATTTTAGCTTTTGCCTTCACATTCCCTTTCTCTTCCAGAATCTCATTTGCAATCATGGACAAACAAGTATTTTAGAACACACTTCGAAGCACTCACATTGGCAAAAATGCCAGGTTGAAAAGAAACCAAACCATTCAAACTGGAGGCTGGTGGACTAAAATTCTGCAGGATGATCTGCTGCAATTAGTATCATCCAAAACCATAAAATGATAAAGTCCTCTGATTTATGGTTTGTTTTTTTTTAAACAAGAAACATTGGACCCTTGCAGCAATGATAGGTATTTCAGTTGGTATGCACATGTATGTATGTGTAAATATATGTACACACATCCTATTATATATCTGAGAAGAAAAGAATTGAGTTAAAGAGCTCCAACCCATCAAACCAATACATTTTAAATAGTTAAAAGATAAAACCTCAACAAAACGTATTTCCCAGTGATGTCATGAGATACATACACTAAGGAATTAATGAGACTATCATGAGTTAAAGGCAATATTTTGAGACTATCATACTTGTGTGTACACTAACATGGACTTCAAAAAAATAATATACCTAGCTGACAAGACCAAAAAAATCAGATTAAAGTGGCACTTTGCTTTGACTCCACTGAATCCTAAATCCATGTCAATATAATGGCAAGCAATGAATAGTTTATGAAAACAACATGCCAGCACATAGAAGCAAGGTTCTCTTCTCTACCTGGCAGACAGTGCTGTTATAATTAAGAAGAATAATTGCAACTTTTCTCTTAAGTGCACAGTCGTTTGCAAATGTTAAAAGGCAATTCCTCTCAAGCTGCACAGCGCCCATCACGTGCATACTTTTGGCAGTGAGGCATTTAAACTCATGATTAAGAATGTACAGTTCACTACACTTGAATCCAGCAGCAATAAGTATTGATTTTGAACTGATGTGATTTCTTTCTGTATTAAAAAAAAAAAAAAACCAAACTATGGCTTTTGTAGCATATGTTTTATGGCTATGTTTGCTTGTAAGCATTCATCTTCCATTCCTATTGACATATACTTCCCCTCACACCGGCTGGAAGTTTTAAATATGTATGTATGGATGTCTTCTCCTACATTTTAGTGATTGTTTCACTTCAAATTACAGTACTGCTTGTGCTGAGAAGTCAGTTTTAAATCATACTGGAAACAACTTTCCTAAACAAAAATTTAAAGTAGGAGCAGGTAGAAACTCCACAGGGATCCTATTTCTTGTGGAGCTGTTTTCAAGCTATTCCTACTATTTAATTATTGAAGGGGAGGGCTTGCATTTGCACAGATTTTTGTCTACCACCAATTTTGTTGCTCTGATAAGACAACAGAAAGTTCCCTTCCAACTTCTACACTTGCTGCTATTAGAAAACACAGACTTCATGAAAAGCCAAGGGTAAGATAGCTCCATTTATAATTCTAGAGATGTCAGGAAGGGCCACCTTCAATAATTCAGGACTTTCCATCCTAAATCCATATATTTAAAAAATGCTGATTTATTATATTTTCAGGATTTTAAACAACAGAAAAAAGCACAAACTTTTCTCTGCACCTTAATTTAAGGGACAAAACCAATATTTCCTACCTACTTAATATTCACTGAACTTGGAAGAAAAATACAGTTTCACACAGGATGCAATATAGAGTATTGCAGACAGATTAATTAAACCATTGCAAAGCTGAAAATCAGGAAATATTTAGAAAACTCAGAAGCAAGAAGAAATAATACCAGCTAATCTGACCTCTTATGCAGTATTAATTACTGTGTAGTGTTACAGTAATTGCTGAGGTGCTTACACAATTGCTACTCCAGGAAATTACTGAAGGAGATTTTGATGGAAAATAAAGAATTAATGTATTAAATGCTTTTAAAAATACATCATTGATTAATAGATACAACAATAGTGCTATAAAAGCTATATGCTATATCTGAATGCCAGTACACAAAGGCTGAGATGTAGCCTAAGACTTATATTTCATTTCAAATATGAACAATAAACATTTTAAAAATTAATGTAGTGAAACTGGGTTTATAGTAATTTATCCTGCAGAGAAGTTCATATTACCATGAACGCAGCAGGTAGTGCAAAGGGGAAAAAAAAGCAGCTTTTCCCCAAGAGTGGTTCAGAAATGGCACACTCTGTCAGCACCATCATTCAGTGTATGGCAGGCCAACTGCATGTTACCTCATATTTTATTCCTACAACTTGGAATTGCTGTTTTGCTTCTTGTACTGTGCAATGCTGTCTAGTTGATGCCCATTAGGAAAAGTCAACCTGTGGACACTGAGAATTTGTTTACAAGCTATCAATATTGACAGCAAGCAGTGTCCAAAGAAATAATGCATGTTTTGTTACTAAAACACATGAATAAATTTCTGTTTTGCCTTAAAGAACAGCTTGTTTTCACATATGATGTAGCATGAAATAGAAACAGGT
The DNA here is from genome assembly GCA_013399945.1 of Ploceus nigricollis. NCBI lineage: Eukaryota > Metazoa > Chordata > Aves > Passeriformes > Ploceidae > Ploceus > Ploceus nigricollis. The sequence goes on from VXBC01012978.1 coordinate 469,126, forward strand.
ATTGTGACTGCAGTTTAGCCCACTAAGTATTTGCAGAAATCATAAAAGAACATAAATCAGGCTGGAACAGCTTAGAAATTCTGTATAGGAGAGAAACATTTCCAGAAGAGAGAAATTTGTTATATTTATAGCACTGGACAGTGGTGCACAGCTTTTTATTGACTCAGTAGGGTTTAAGATGCCAAAATGAGCGGTGATTTTACTGAGTGTATTGTGAAAGACATGAGACACTTCAGCATCCATCTCTGGGTACTACAGCTGGGTATCTAAAATCACAAACTGAGATTTTGAAATCTGAAGCCAAGCTATTGAAATTTACACCACCTGTCCTAGAAGCAGGGCACTTTTCCTCGTGCCAGCATTGATCAAATCATGGTTCATAATTAACTCTATTTTCATATCCTTATCCTCTCACGGAACAGCAGTAGCTTTCAAAGTATTTTAACAAGTGACAAGCGGAGTAAGTGATTCTACCTAACATATTTAGGAGAATGACAAGGCACATTTCTGAGTTGCCAGGTGAGACATTAGATTTCCTTGTAAAGGCTCCAACTTTTTCCTTTTATCTGTTTTCAAAAGTACATGCAGTTCACTCATTATATAAAAACATCTTCCAAATAGTGCTGAGAGGGTAAAATCTCCTCCATAAAGTGACTTTATTAATAATTTTCCATTAGTTTTAATCTTTAAGCCCTCAGGTCAATTTTTATTAATTCACATCCAGTAAACCTTTGTAAAAATGTTCCCAGTAACTTCTAGACAAAAAATGCACATGGACCAAAAATCAGACAGCCTCAGAAGAGTGGCACCACTTGAAATTTTATATGAAGCTTAGATCATTTTTCCATCACAGTTTTAGGGCTGCTCTACAATTGCCCATCAGATGTTGAAAGGCAATGAAAACACTACAGTGCAGATGACTATAGATCGAATATAGGGGGGTCTTACACCAAGGTCAGTGCCAAAATAAAGCAATATCATGTTAGCAGTGTTTCTTATTTCACATGTGGGCTGTATTTCAAAAGGAGAGTAGTAATCTATATCTGCAATACAGATAAAAATCAGCAATATACTCCCTTTACTTTTTCTTTCTTTCTTTCTCCTATGGTGTGCTACACATGCATAGCCAACAGAAGAGACAGTTTAGGATTTCATAACACAACCAAATAAAACAGTATCATGATTTTGTGGTTTCAAAGAAGATAAAAAGCCAACAGGAAATTCAATAACTTTTAGGTTTGGCTTAACCAAGGTATGAAAAACCCCATTTAATCAGTTATTTAGTTAGAACAGTTCAGTAATAATCAAGCTCTGTATTGTGGGTGCTACCTGAACCTGATGGTCACTGTGAACAAGAATCTCAATAGATCCAAGCCCTTTCAGGCTAAAGAGCCTTGCAAAATAGTGGTAGAAGTGTTCGTGTGGTAAATGTGTCAGGTTTTGTTGTTCTGTTTATTCACCAAACAGAATACTTTTCCCTGAGAACGACACACTGAGAGCATTGTTTTTTTAGATCAAGGATTTTTATGGCAGCTCATTTATAAAGTCTTCATTTTGAGGATAGCCTTGTGCATTTTTGCTGTTTCATAGCAGCAACTGCAGCACAGCAAGAAGACAATCCACAGACTGAACTGTCCCAACCATCTCAAGTGGTTGACTTGCAGAGTTGCATTTGCAAACCTACAGTTCTTGATGTCAAACAGAATAATCTGTTAGAAGCAGGTTTTTTCCTACTGGTGCAGTTTATGACACATTCTTATGTAAAGGTAACAAGCAGTTCTTCTGAAGTTACACTCATGTCTAGCAAATCTAGAGTTTGCACTGTAGATTTTGTAAGATTATGACTTTTTCTGCATCTGCAAGAGTTCCTACAGCATAATGAATAACTTTGGGGTTGGTCTCCCCTTTCAGTGGATTTCATTGCTACCACTCTCTTCTCTAAGCATGAGGATTCGTGAACATACCAGTATCTCAGCCAACAGTCCTCCTACTCTTTCAAGTACCACACTTCCTTTTTTTCTCTTTGCAGCTGAATAGATGGAAAGTGAATATCCATTTATGCTTTAAAGGGATTCAAAATTACAAAGGAATCTTCCAGTCTCGAAGAAAGAATTGAGAGTCAATAATAGTGGACCATAAGCCTCAAAAGTGCTGTTCTTGTTTTCTAGTGGAAAATGTGATAAAAGTTTTAATTGTTTGATTTGTTGTATATTTAAAATTGTTACCTTTATAGATGCTGTGACTAAGCCTAGTACTGTATTGCAATATAGACAGCTATCAAGCTATCAGCCTTTTGATTTCTGTTCCTTGCATCTTTGTTTCAAACTCTGCAAAAAACTGAGACCCTTCTGTGTTGTAGTAAGAAGGAATAGCTCAAAGTCAACCAAAGAGAACCGAAGCCCATGACTTCTATTTGCACTGAGCACAAAGAACTTTATCCACTTTTCGGAGTGAAACTATGGTTTAGCTTTGCTGAACATGATACAAATTGCTGTTTGTCCATATATTCACTTTTGTTCTTACTTGATTGTCTTGTAAAGCACTTTAGCACTCCATGGGTAGGAAAATATATCATATAAGACTGAAATTAAATTGTCTGTTCTGCTGAAGATGAAACATTCTCTTAAATGTTTATCCTACTACAGACTTAGAGCTGTATAGAGATAAGGGAGTGTTTTATAATTACTGAGCTTGAATTCTACTGTCAGTTTTATATGTTTAATAATATATCAAAATGTTTAGATCCATGGGGTGCCTTATAAAGACAGAAATAAAATGCAGACTTCATTAAGCAGTATTTTGTTCTTTACAGGATCTTACTACTACCAAATACTAAAACATGCCTGAAGAGTTCAAATGGCACTTTGTCAGAGAAATCAGTATCTGAAAATGCATCCATCCTGCCTCAAGCTCTGCTTTTGAAAATCCTTATTTGCCTCTATAAACATTATTGGAGATTCAGAAGTTTAGAATAAGTAATATAATTTCAGCTACCTACAGAATTTGAGGAAAGCTATTAAAAATATATGCAAGTATCATCATTTTTTCTTTCCATTAGTGGTGACACTGCTTTTGAAGTCAGTGGCTCTTGCAAATGACCTTTTTGTGTCAGCAGCAGGAAAATAATGTACTTTGTTTACCTTAATGAACAATAGTAGGAATACCAATTAGAATTTCAGCAACCTCCTTTCCAGTTATTGCTGTCTACTAATTTAGGGGCATGGAGGGCATATAAAACTTTTTTCAGACTTGCACAGCCATATTTTAATTCCCAGTCTTTCTTTGTTTCTGTCCTGTATCACCAAAAAAGATGGAGAATGCACCTGCAGAGGAAGGCTCACAGCCTGCTTTCTCTGCTCTGATGATACACCAACAGGTAAGTGAATTAACTACAGGAATTGAACTTTATGAGCTATGAATTCAAGAGCAGAAGGAGCTTATCTCTCTGAATTTAAGTTCACAGGATGGCTCAAAAGATTCACTCTTCTTAACATGCCTGGAGCATGCAGACTAATTAAGAGGCAAAGAGAAAAGACACAAATGGAGGACGCATTATAAGAAAATGCCAAGTTAGTTCCTTTCCATAGAAAAAAACCAGCTACTAGCTAAGTAGCTAATGCATTCATACAACTTGTGTATTCCAGCTGATGCTGGGCAATATAATCCCATGTTTTCCACAGGATTTGCTCATCACCAAGAGTCCCTACAAATCACTGAAGAGATTCAACTGCTGCAGAACTGCCACATTAAGTTCCTTACTGGCTTCAGTTTTCCCCACATACTTTCAGGATACAAAACTGTCCACTCCAAACCTTTAATTTTCTCAAGGATTCAACCACATTTGAGGTCCATTCTAATAGTTATTCTTCTGTCAGAAATTTGAATGGTCATGCCCTTGAACTGTTCTCACTATGAAGAAAAGAAAATGCCATGACAAAACCCCAGCATGGGCAAATAAAAAACAAAACAAAAAAGGGGAATGCTTCACTGGAGTCAGAATACTGAAGATAAATATGGATAGCTGCAAGACAGTCATTAATTCAAACAATGAGAACAGGAGAGATGCAATATTTGTCTGATTCTGTGAAACAGTTCTAAAACTCAGTGAGAGCATTCAAAATAAAAAGTAATGCACTACAGAAATGCATAACCATGGTGGGGTTTACAGGCAGTAAAAGATCCTGAATAAGAGATACTACTGAACAACCCCATGTTTTGATTTTGCTATCAGAAAAAAGAGGAACACAACATGAACTGAATAACATTTTCAGAAGTTATGAAGTTATCAGCCATGCAACTCTGATTCTGACTGAAGGTTAGTTCAGAAAACATGGTTATTGACTGAACTAAGAAAGAGGGAGGCTATAACTGACACAAGAAATAAGTGTAAGACTTCTGCAAAAACACACCAAAAACCCCAACAAACCAAAAGCCAACAAAACAACAAATAAACAAACAAACAAAACACCCCACAGGAACAACAAATCAAACCAAACAACCAAAGCCAAAAACTTAAGCAGCAAAGACAATACTCTCCAAAGGCACGAGCGAAGTGGCATAAATAATGTCTTTTATAAGCATTGACTTTGCTGGTAGAAAGGTGCAAGTCACAAGAGAGATCTATTATAAACATATTTTTCTCAAATCAGAGGTGTTAGAAAAAGCATCCTGGGATCACACAGCCAAATCAATAAGGAGAGTATCTCCAAGCAAAGATGGAGAGCAAACTTCCTAAGCTCTTTTTCCAGAAATATTTCCTTAAGTAGCCTTGAACCATTAACATTCATAATACATCTATCAAAAAAAATAAGTTTCAGGCAGATGAAAACAGAATTTCTGATGAGCCCAGAATTTCTGACAGCAGTACGAGCTCCAAATGAGGCAGACCTGAGATGGCATTTATTGACCCAGGGAATGAAAACATTATCTGTTTCACTTCCATAATAACTAGGGCAGAAAGAATGAGATTTTTGGTTGATGAGGCAAATCACAGGTAGCATGAATGCGACCATGAAACAGCCTATTGAAAAAAGCCACTAAAACTAATAAAGCATGTCCTTTTTCTTTTAATTTGTGGACAGTACACCAGGAAACCTGGACAATGTTTTGTGAAGAGTTTCAAACCAAAAATTGTTCAAGAACAAACATCCAGATATTTTATGGTAGAGGAGTACAGTACAACCATCTCAGAAGCATTTTTATTTAGGGGCCAAAAAGTGTTACTCCTTATTTATTTTTCGCAGACGAAAAGAGTGCAGTATGATTTTGTCCCTAACAAACATCTCTAAAAACCATTCTGCTTTGTGGAAGACTTGAACTAAAACTTCAACCTTATCCAGCAATTCTATTGCTTCCTTTATAAAAAAGCAACTTGTGATCAAGACTTCCATAAGACTGTAAACACTTATGTTGCTCTGAAATCTTATGCATACAGAAGTTTTGGAATTTTTTATACAAGAAAATTTCAGTGACCTAGAAAACTGGGCAGTGTGCAGATGACAGGGAGACCTCTATAAAAACCAAACCAAGACAATTTACCAATATATCAGCAATGCTCTGAATGGAGCATGACTGAGATTAGTGGAAGATAATTTGCCTGAATTAAGAAGAGAGAAAAATCATTACCACCAAGACTGAAGAGTACTATACAATGTGTTACATCTGTAACATCAGTAAAAATAAAACTTCCTAATTTTTCAGTGGAGTGTCTTGCACAGGTAAGCCCTGACTTCCATCACTGTAGTGAAAGAACCATCCATTTCCAGAAGACACCAATTTTTCTCATACACAGAGCAGCACAGGAGAATTTAATTTAGGTACGTGACTTCAAATTTGTGTGAACTATATACAACTGATGGGATAATATATGTAAGCCAACTAAAAATCCAGACACTCTGAGCCAATCTATCCCTCATTAAAGCTGACTGGCTGTCAGCTGGCTGGCAAAACCTTCAAAATCCGTGCCCTAGTTTACCTATCTATAAATTGCCTTTTAATGGCTCTGTTCTTCTGCACACACTGAGACCTTGGAAAGCAGCGTGTGGAATGTGGAAGAAAATAAATGATAAATCATTATCTAAGTGCTACTATTCTGAATTTGTACAGTGATAATAACTTGCTTTTATAGACTAGTAAAATCATGAGATCATAGGAATAAATCTAAATTAACATATGTCAGAGGGTCACAAGACTAGATAAGGTGACGTTCTGGCTTAATCTTCTAAAAAGCATTTCGCATAGCAAAATCTGTTTTGGAAGGGTTATATGAAAGATATAATGTATTTTATTTCAGATTATAGAAATTCCTAGTAGAAACAACTTTTCCTGAGAAATAGTAATAATTTCAAGTATCAATTATTCATATTTTTCAATATACCTCAAAAAATTCAATAAACTTTGAAATATAGAACTAAGCACTCTCAACAAGTCTATGAAAGTGGAGAAGTTACATTGCTTTAAATTATGTAAGGAATTGGTTGATCTATCTGCCTTTAACTTAGTGCTAGTTCTTCAGAAGAACATAAATTCAAAGATCTTTCCTCATTCATGACTGCATGGAATGCTTTCCATCAAAACTGTGTTAACGTGATGGACCACAACCACATGATCACAAGCAGGATTCCTCCAGGTATGGTTTGGAGAGAAAGGGAATAACCTCATAAGGAGGTGTCCTAGATTGCAAGGCAATGTGTGTATTCTATTTGCCATCTCTAAGAGGTGTGGCAGTTATCTTCTGTTAATTGGGCAGTTTTCTTTATCTCTTCCACAAACCAATCCTCCCTCCAGGGAGACATCTGCTGTTAATGGGCTACTGAGTGTCACTTCATGACTGATAAAAGTTACAGCATCCCATTGTGAGATGCTCCAGCCAGAGGGAGGAGCCAAGCCTTCCTAACTGGATATAATCTGAGAATTTGGGACACCAGAACAGCCTTTCCACTGGATTCCCAGAGGAAGACCAGGCCCATCTACACCACCACTGGATCTTCAGAGGAAGACTACACCCTTCTCCAGGATCACTGCTTCAACAGAACCACACCTGACACTCCAGGACTGCAGCCACCATTCCAATTGGACTGCTACCAACACCCTGACCAACAGCTGTCAGGTTGTATTCTGACTCTGTCAGTGCTGTTTTGTATTACTGCATCGTTTATTTTATTTTTATTTTCCTCTCTAATAAAGAACTGTTAGTCCTGCTCCCATATCTTTGCCTGAGAGCCCCCATTAATTTCAAAATTACAACAATTTGGAGGGAGAGGGTTTACATTTCCCATTTCAGGGGGGGCTCCTGCCTTCCTTAGCAGACACCTGTCTTTTCAAACCAAGACAGGAGGGAAGATACCTTTCAGCAAGGCAGCATTTTGGCCAGACATTCTTATGCAAAAACAGCTGCAGACGTGATGCTAAGCACATATATTGGATTAAAGAAATGACTGGGATTTCAGCAAAAGAACACTGGCCTGTGAAGGCGGCCGTACGAGTGGTCTAACTCTCAAAGAAAATGCTGGTGAAGATGCTCTGCCTCTCAGTAAGAGGGGAAGATTAAGAAGATTCCCTTCTCCTGCTCATTGGGGAGGTGGACACGGACCAGTGACCAGCCCACTGCATCAAAATCAAAGTGTGTTTTGCCAAGAAGGGGCCTAGAAATCCCTGTTTGAGCCCTGAGTCTGTCATAACAATGAAGCACTGCTCCAATAAAATATTTATATATATTTTTGACATACATAATATTGTACATATTTATATCCTCACTTACATACACATAAGCCTGTCCATATTTGAAATCACAAGGCAGATGTTAAAGGGAGTTAAACAACAAACTGGGTACTCTGAATGAGGTTTTGGGTTGTTCTAAGACACAGGAAAGTAACTATCACTGCCCTCTGTTCTTCCCAGTTCCACGCATTTAAGAGGCATACAAATATTTTCTTTATGACCAAGTCCATCATGGGATATACTGCATTGGCAAAATCAGATTTTTGATCATGATCCAGGTGAGCTAAGAACAGTTCCAAACACAAACAACACCTCTCTTCCTCCGAAGACTCACAATTTAATTAAATGTATGTTTCTCGTTAGATTTGTGCTGGATATTTTGATTTCATTTTCCAGTTAAGTAACAAATATATGCTTACATCTGTTTAATTAATGAGAAACTAAATAATTTCCTTTAAAAACTACTACTTTTATGGAATAAGGCACTGTATATCTTCTCTGATTTCCCCCCATCTATCAGAATTATAAAATACCCATTCAACAAACAAGAAGGAAACTAAGAATGTAGTGATGACAGCATTTGCTTTTCTTTTTGCCTTCCTCCCCCCCCACC
>VXBC01012978.1:477478-503090 GCA_013399945.1 Ploceus nigricollis
CCCCCCCAAAAAAAAAAACAAAAATCAGTAAACAACTAGTAACATTTTCCACAACAGAGGAAACAGTATTTTTTCAGGTCCACAGAATATAGACAAGCTCCTACATTAAACCCTATGATGAAGTGATGTTGTGAAGTTTATTTCCATTCTGGCAAGAAGTCTTGCTCTGACTTGAGCCTAGAAGTTCTGTTGCAGCTGGTTTTTTGTGTATATTGGAGAGATTTATTGGGCTAGGGAGAGTAGATTTAGTTATAGTCCTTGCTATATTGCAGAAGTTATACTGCAGTATAACAACCCAATACAGGTATTTTTTCTTTTTTTTTTTAATAGGCTAAAAGGTGCCTAGAAGGAAGAGGGAATATGCAAGCTGAAAAAAATACATTGTGTAGTACAGAACAAATGGAGGCAATACTCCACAGGGCAGATAAGAGAGAAAAAAAGAGACAATTTCAAGGCAAATACAAACACCCCACATAAAAGGGTTATTAAAGCAAAAAAGTACAAGTAACCAAACAGTGAAAACAACCACACTCTATTGGAAAAGTCATTGAAGAAAAGAAAGCTGGTGTGGATTACAGTTAAAAACTAATCTTAATATTTTTTTTCGGCTTTGAAATGAGTGAGTTTGTATCTACAGAAATACAAAATGACAGAAGAAATGTATAAGAATCAAAAATATATTAATTGTGTATTGGTTTGATATAAAAAATATTTTCAGCAAATGAATGACTTGCCTGAACAGTACTTTGTTGACAAGTGCTTAAATAATGCTTGCCAAATTCTCTGGGGGCCTTGGGAAGGTAATCTGAATAACTTTTGATATTAAATCTGATAATTTGCCAGCAAGATATAGAATACTTCAAACTACAACCGAAATATGCTGATCAGAAACTATTAAAAGAATGGATCATTATCCTGCATAATAACCATCAGGGAGAAAACTGTCAAGAGTTTCTTATTTTGTTTCAACTTCTTCCCCAAGTCAATTCTGGAGAAAGGATAAAATGAAAAGTATGCAAAACTAAATCAATGGACTTTTGAGCACTGATATAAAAAATAATTTTGTTTTACCAAGCAAATCAAGGCAATTTAAAAAAAAAAAAAAAAAAAAAAAAAAAAACAAAAAAAAACCCCAACCAACCAAAACCAAACCAAACGTCCCAACTATATTTGCCAAAAAAGCTATTTCTCTAGGAGGAGCCCATATGCAGCTAATATTTATAGCTAATAAAAGTGTGTTCTATTGTGATTATATTGTAGTTCATATTAAGCACACAACACCAGATGTCAAGGATTTACAGAGTAGAATTACACCAAAAAAGGTTGCTGAAAAACATTCTGGCCAAACCCCTGACACAGTTACAAATGGCCACAATGGATGTCTCCTGCCATGCCAAAGGCCCCTAATAGTCAATTGTCCAGATATACAATATACAACACATGGTCATTAAATTTCACAAATATTTTTACCAAGGAATTCCCTCACTTCAACAGATGTGTTCAGAGATAAGAAAAACACCTTTTACATGTGTTTAAGCAAAATTACATTGCAGTATATTTGCTAAAAAAATGTAATTTAAAAAAACTAAAATCTGTATTTCACTGCCCCAAATTACAAATATATAAATCTTCCCAGAAACAATAAACAAGAACCTGTATGTACTACTCTTTTGTTAAGGCTTTAAAAACCACACATCATTACCTACATCAAGTTGTCTGAAAGAGTTCTCCATTACCATTCTCATTTTTCTGACTAAATTCTTTCCCCCCAGATGCTTTGTTTCATAGCTGTTTCCATCCTTCTAAAACTTGCTATGCTTAATAAAATAAAACATATATATATTTACATTTCAAGTTGTGTGCAACACACCATTCCTACTGCCCTGATGTCACAAGAGCCGCAGGCTGCAAGGATAACCTTAGGCAGAATGTACCTGTGGCAAGTAACTGACAGAACAGGTGTCCATCCACAGGCACACCTCAAGAAGTGGGAAACCCCAAAGAAACAATCAGACTGGAGATCCCTGTGAGTCTGAACCAGCAGGAGCCTGCTGAAATGCTTTGAAAAGCACAAATTCCTCATTCTTTAGAAATACAGCTGAAATGGAAGGTTTACAGTAAGAGCCAGCAATGATCGAGGCTGAAGGGGAAGACACTCAGTACTAAACTACCAATTCCACAAAAGTAAACTCAGATTTCTGGTCTACAGAAAAGCTCACAAAAAAATTATGAGGGCAAATATGGGATGCCCATGCACACTCTCATGGAAAACCAGGAATCAGTGGGAGAAATTCCTGATCCATATATTAACCCCTTTTGACTATTTTGATCATGAGAAACTGCCATGAACTTCAGAAATGGAGAACTACTCTACTGAAATTTTGTGCACGCATGCAGCAGATTTGTAACAATTAAAAGAAAAAACACCAATAATGTAAAACAACAATAATGAAAAAAAGAAAGGGGAGAGATCAATATCCTCACCAAAAAAAAAGCTCAATCATTTAAGGATTCAGAGAGTAAATTAAGATTTATTCATCATAAAATGTCAGTGCGTTAGACGGAACTCATCTCACCAATTCTTTTGTTAAAGGAGCTGAGAACTGTCACCTATGACCAATGCTTCCAGAACTTGGCAGGAGGGTAGAGGGGAAGAAAAGAAAAGCATAAGCACACATTTAATCCCCATCTCCTGCTAGAGAGGAAGAGTTATAAATTCAGGCCATCACAGAGATGCAGTGGGAAACATTAGAGTTTTAAAAAGATGCTAAAGGTCAATCCATTCAAGAAATTTATGGAAAATTTGATAATACTGAGCTACCCTAACCAATCCCTCACATTCAGGTCAAATTTCAATTATTGAGAGACCTTTATGTCAGGGAAAAATAATTCCCAGCATTGGTAGCATATGCCCTGTCAACATAAATCACAAAAACTGGATATATATGCATCCATGTGTAGTTTTCAAGTCTGCAGTTAGAAACCTTTACAAGTACCATACTCTACTTCCAGAGCTTAAGAAATGGCCTTGATTCTGTTGCTTGACTGCATTAGCTTTACTTGCTCTCTGAACATTTGACAAAAGGTTGCACAATTTGTTACTCTGCAAAATCTCCTACATCTCTCTAATGGAATTATGAATGCTTTTTTTCAGGTCCACAAGTAAACTACTTTTCAAATCAGAGACATTTAGCCCCCCCACCCCCCCCCAATATAATATGCAAAAAGCTTAACAAAAAACTTTGTTTTCTCTTCCGATATGTCCCCAGGTCCTGCACAGTTTTACTTCATGAAGGAACAGGAGAAGCTTGAAATTAACACAGAGGTTTGGTATGTATAACATTTAAAGAACACGCAAAAAAATAAAATTTCTAGAAGTATTATAGATACAAGATTTTTTTTTCTGATTTATGTTTATTGTTTAATGTGCTTTAACTGAAAGCATTAGAAACACACCCCAGGAAATACAAAGTGTCAGCATGTGACAATGCCTTGACTATTACACCTGGCTAAAAAATACATGTTGCACATTGCAGAGATTTTAGAGAGAGGCAGGGAGATTTTCTGCACAAAGGAAAGCATCCTGGGGGTCTCCTCATATGCCAAAAAAGCCTGCCTTAAGTCCCATCTCTCTCTCTTAAAGGGCTTTTTAGGGCTGAAGTGGAAGTCTCCTGGCTGCAGTTCTGCCTTCTCTGTCATGTCACCTGGTGATGGAATGTGCAGCAGCAGCCAGGGAGAACAAGAACTATGGCCTAAATAACTGACCTTTTGGGGAAGTGTTTCACAAGAGCCATCATGTTACTTAAGGGAAATGCTGGCAGTGGCGTTAGGAAAATGCGCAAAGAGCTTCTACCACAAATGTCAATTTAGAAAGTCACATCTGTCACATTTGTGTCCATTTTCACTCCCATTTACAGTTAGATTTAACAATTAACATCAAAGAAAGGAAATACACTCATCACAAATTTTCCAGCAGAGAGAGGCTGCATTAGACAAAAAAAGCACACTCCCACTAGAATAGTAGTTACAACAAAGGAAATACTGAGGACATTAGCTATCAAAATCTGAACATTGATGTGTAGCAAACAGCACTTGAGCTTCACAACACACTGCTTCTCAGCAATGTTTGGAATCTTTGCCTAACACCCATAGAAACTCCAACAGTGATGCCCTGAATTGTGTGATACTGCAAGGTTTCTCTTTAAAACTATTAGCTGAAATAATAGATGCAAAAAACCCAGAGAAATTTTTCAGAGCTGTATAGTCCAAACTTGAACGCTAAATAACAGACAGCTAAACATATACAATTACTGCAGACATTGCTTAGCATCCCTTACAGGCCAAGGTGCAAAATTAACACTCAACATTGACTGCTTGGGACAGTCCAAAGCAAAAATCCAGTGCAACTGCATTCTGCAGCCCAGCTTTGGCTGCATACAACAAAAAGATACTGAACAACACCAGTAAGTCAGGCTTGAACACCACAGCACAGAAACATATCTTTAAACGTGTAAAAATGAAGATGCAGCAAACTTTCATATGCGCCAAGAAACTCAAACATCAGTGTTTGTCAAGGAAAGCTTATCTTTGATGGGATTTTCCTACTTCATTACCTAGTCTTAGTTTTGTATGTTTTATCAAAACAAGCAAATTCCTACAAACAAATCTGGCCCTGAGGAGCAGCGCTGGAGGTGTCAGTCCTGTTCAGCAGTGAGTGTTACAGTCTGCAGGACAGCAGAGCTCCAGGCTAGCTTGTGTTTGCCTGCATTTTCTCCAACTGAAGGCTTCTGAAGTTTATCCTCAAAATCCTTGTTCATAGCCAAAGGTGAATGCCAATGTCTGAAACATTATGTTTCCTTACTGTAATAAGGAATAACATTCTTGATTTTTGTCAAATATATATTTAATTGGGAAATGCCGGATAATCCAGGTGGTGTTGATGAAAAGTCTGGTCTTTGGGCCATGAGTTCTTTACTTCTGATACAGATACTAGTTATTCTTTTATTACTACTCTGTGACAAAGAACAGAACATGCATTAAAAATTCTTTATCCAGGTGAACAAGAATAAAATTCTATTTCAGCTTGACATGGATAGAGAACTGCAGAGAAACCAGTTTTTCCACCAGAATGATCTGCTGTAGGAGTTGGCCACATGCTTTAAATGTGATTGACATGTCTCTGAATTTAAAGTGTCATCTGCTGAGTTCAAGATCTGCTGTCTATCTCTCAATGTGTAAAAAATGAATTGCTTCAAAATGATTTATTGCCAGAAAAATAGAATGTGAAAACAACAATAGAAACAGCATTGTAAAGGTATCCTACATTTAATAGCACTGTTTGATGAGCAAATGATTTCAGAAATATAATCAAACATTCTTATTGTGAAACTCTCAGGCCTGATAAAGCTATTGCACAGTCTGGTATCTGCCTCCTGACTCAACGAGCCAATGCCATTAAGAACATGGAGAAATGCAGTATTAAATCCCAGGTTTCCACTGCTGCTTGTAAATCTGTGCAGAAAATACAGGGTTATATTTTCAGTATCAATCTGTGGAATTAATCTCTCTGCTTTTATCTTTTGTCCTTTTTTCCCCTCTTCTGCAAAGCATCTACAAAGACACCTTTAATAAAGGACTTTAATTTCTATTTTTTTCTACAAATGGGTGGCTTGCTCTATAAATCTCATCTGTGTACAAGCTAGCAAAAGCTTCATATATAGAACTATTTTCAAAAGATCATGGGTGATAGCCTCAAAAAGAACAGGTTACTCTTAAAAAATGTTAAAAATTCAATACATTGGTATTAACGTTTAATACTTTTACCTTAGAAAGATTAACATAAATGTTAAAAGTCAGCGATGACTGGAGGTAAAAGCTCCAATTATTTGAGAAGTTAAAGCATAAATATAACTGAACATGAGGACTATTATGCTTACAAGCAGCTTAAAATGAAACACGCCACATTGCATATTGAATCACACCCAGCTTCCAAAAGCACCAATTCAGTAAAGTTCCATAAAGAATATTTTACATCCTTTAAAAGCGAAGTATAAATGCTTACCTCCTTTTTCAGAATGCATCCATGCCATCCACACCATTGTTATTCACCAGAGCCATTCCTAGGGCACAAACAGAAGACACTCAAATAAAACTACTGGCCTTTTTTCTTGTCACATATGTCAGCAAAAATACCATCAGTAAGAAAAACAAAAGCTGCACATTATTCGGTGTCCTTGGCTGTTAACATAATCCAGTTTGGTTTTCTTTTAATCTGGAGTAAAGTAACTCCTTGCTGATTAGTGCTTAAAGGAGTCAAGCTTATAGCCAGCATTGCTACCACCTTCTACCTTCCCCTTCAGGTGTCTTCTGTCCGACATTTGGGATTATAAACTAAGAGGAGTGAAAATTGGTTGCGTCTATTAAAAAAACCTATGAGATGGACCCAAGCGAGCAAAGAGAAATGAGAATAAAATGTTACTTGCTTGGGTTTTTTTCCTCTTCTAGTAATTATCAGTGCTTACTTTCCACTTCTACTAATTATCAGTGATGGAGAACACAAGCAGTTCCTGTGTTTAAAGCTCATTTTGCTTGAAATGGTTTGTTGCTGTTTGGTTTTACAAGGAGATGAAGTAGTGAATACAAATGGCAGTGGTAGCTTGCCAAGTCATGGCGGGTTATTTTAAATATTGACAACATCCAGCTTCTTGACAGGACTTAAATTTACCCACTGCCTTTCAAAATATATTTTTCCCTGTTTTGTGAACATTATCACACTATTCTACCTGCAGAGGAAATCTGACATTTTAATGACTATTAGTCACAGAAAGAAGACTGGAAGCAGGGAGAGGAGATTATCTTTCTGAAATATTTATCTCTTTTTTAAAATGTATGCAGAATTTTGGAGGGAGCCACCTGTTTGTTTCTGATATTCATTAAACTAATAACACCTGGAGATAAATAGATATTGCCTAGGCCCCCAGTATTAGTTAAAGCTTCAAAGGGCAACTGGAATCACCTGTGATACATGGCACTTAATTATTGTCAAGCTTTACTCTAGACAGACAATCTTGGAAAGGAAAATGCAAACAAACACAGAGTAACAGACCCATGATTTGCCAAGAGTTATGCATAAGGTTAATTACAGACTTGACCATTCAATGTTGAACTGAAAGTTGGAATGGTTTTGCTGGACCTTAGGTACTCCCTGGAGTAGTCTGCCCAGTCATAGATTATTTGTAACCACCAGAAGCGCATTCCATAGCAAAGCTAATCAAAGGTACAGAGGACTGACAACCACATTTCTACATGACACAGAAAGGAAGTACTCAGCAAAAACAAGGCCAAATGTTGGACAACATGCAACCAACTTGCAGGTGACTTCAAAGTTAACTTTCAGAATAAGCTGTTTGTAACTGTACTAGTGGTGACTTTCCTCTCACTTTTATACCTTGAAGGACAAAGACTGTTCCCAGGCTCTCCCAGTCTGAGATTGTGAAGGAATTCCTTAGCAGAATGAGAATATAACATTTGTGGTGGTGAATGTATTCTCTTAAGGGGCAAAGAAGCCTACTGAAATGTTTGATAAAACATGAAACAAACTCATTTGACTTAAGAATCTAAATCTTTTCATTATGTACAGGTCACCATGTTGCTCTGAGAATACAGTGCACAGATGACTGAAATCTAGTTTGAATTTGTGACCTGTTATTGCTCACTCCTTTTTCCCCACCTGCCTCAGAACTACAAAGAAGAAAGGCCACAGTTTGGAATCAATTTTCTGTTTCCTGCACACAGTTTCAGCTGCTGGCAGTGTAACCACAATTCACAGTGTAAAAGTCTAAGCTTAACATTCAGAGGCAAATTTAACACATAAAACCCAGGAAAAGTGAAGTTTGGGAGTGAATTTCACATTCTTTCATTAAAAAGGAGAGGGACAGGATAAAGCACAGAGGATTTCTTTCCAAACACTAAGTTACACCAGTATTACAATTCTATTAAAACTAAACAAAACCCACATGGGCTAGTGGCAGTGTCTGCACATGTCATTACTAGGTCACATGAAGTATGCACAGACAGGTGTCTGCAGCACTGCTGTGCTAGAACAACACTTTTATAGCTGAGCTGTTTCCTCAAATACCGGAAGCAGATTAAACACAGAATTTGAAAATAAGTTTTTACCTTGAAAAATAAATTTTTTCTTTTCCAGTTCCCTTTTCCTTACCCTCCTCTATGAGTAAGACTTCAGAGCCCATGATGATAATTAAGTTCATCACAGTAATTGCAGTTTTGCCATTTCCCTTCTTTGCTGCATATATCTGGCTCTGAAGTCAAAACCTTTCATTTTGCTCTATTGTTTTTTAACTACTTCAATAAAAAGCAAATTAAAAGAATTAAAATTGTATCCATTGCCTTCAGAGGAGACTTTGATGGTCTAGACAGATAAGCCTTTTGCTCACCAGCAAGACTGGACAGCATGCTGTATCACAAGCATAAATACACTGAAGTTTTAAGGGTCTGAAATAACTTCAGTATTTGTATTTAACTTCTGTCACTAACCAGGTTGTATTTTTGCAGCACTTTAAGCTCATGGAAAGCTTGAAAACCAATTGACTGTCACAAGAAATTGCCAATAATAGATTTTATGGGTTTCAGTAATTAGCAGTAGAGAGAAGTCCCAAATGAATGTAGTATTGTATGTGTGTTCATCAGCATTAAACTTCGGAAAAAACCCGTAATTTCCAAGTCAGATGCAATTTCCTTACAAGGTCTTTAACATAAAACAATACTAACAATAAAGAAGTTTATCCTGTACAGTTACTTAAGAACATGCTTTGTTAGATGTAAAAATGCAAAGATATTCAGAAATAGGGGGACAGGTAGAAATGCATCTACCTATCCCTTCTATGAAGATAGGTAAATGTACTCCAAAGTAAAATAACAGTCTTTAGAACAGAACAGACAAATTCTGGGATTCAGATTGGATACATTGGACACATGGCAGAAAATTTTGCCTCCTAATACACAAAAAAGAGCTAGAATAATTAGAGTATAATTATATACTATATTATATCTATATTATAATGATTATTTTCAAGACATACAAGTAAATAAATGGGCTTCCCAGCTTTGCTTTGTGGAAGCATTGCCAGCTTAATTATTAACACATCTTTGACAATAGGAAGATTAAAAGAGCATAAAATTACCTCTTGCATCTATCTCCCTGCCAGCATGCCCAAGCCCAGCACCTGTCCCCCACTTCCATGTCTAGGGAGGTCACTGCAGGTCGGTGTGCCAGGGAGCAGCCAGGGCAGCAGTGCTCCCTGAGCAGAGGAGAGCCTGGAGTGGACAGAGTTCCATGCCAGCTCCAGCCAGGGGCTATGCCCTGGGGATGACGGCCACTTCTAACCAAGAGCCCAGATCACAAGGTGGTGAGGTGGGTCTGCAGTCAAACAGAAATCCATCCCTCTGGATTAGCCCTGCCTCAAGAGAGGTACCACCCTCAGGTTGAGCTTAAGTAGAGCTCAGGGTGGGGGAAGAGGAGGTGACTGTGGGGTGGCACAGGTGTGGCTGATCAGGGCAATTAAAGCTCATTAGCACACTCCAGGTAGAAAGTTTGGTTTGGTCACTTGGTGGAAAGTTTATTTGCCTTTAGAGCCCTGCTTTTTGTCGGTATTACTGTGAGACCAAGCAAGAGACAATGCAATTTGATGTGTTATTTTACTGTGCGGGAGGCCATACATCAACTACAGAATATGTTCACTCCTTTTCTAAAAAGGACTTGTTTTTCTGCAGAAGGGGAATGAGAAAAACTGCACAGACTTGATTTTTGTCGTGGTGGCTGCAGATAACTTGTAGGTAGTATTTTGGCAAAGGAAAACCTGCTTCGTTAGAGACACAAAACATGGCACGCTATTACATCTACTCCCCCAACAATGAAGGCTAGAGATGGAAAAATATATTAACAATATTATTCCACATTTGGATATAAAATCCTGGAGATAGTAAGCCATAAGTTACCTTGCTAATATATTTCATACAGATCCATAGGGTGATTTTATATATTATTATGCGATATTATTGGAGAAGCCCTAAAATTTGAATAAAAAATAATTTTTCTTTCAGCTTTAGCAATGTTAACTATTCACACTAATCCAGTTATTTTCAACTATTTTTTCAAGAAGGACCAACAAATGCCTATGTTTCCTTACAGAAGTATGCTGCCTAAATGTTGTATATCTTAAATGCTCTCACAAATTATTATGAGATTAAACACATTAAACCAACAAATGAAAACATTTGTGAGACATTGACCGATTAATGTGAATAACAGTAACACTTCAAGATGATATGGTTTTATATATAATTTAACAGGCATAAGATTTCTAATAAATGTTATGAAGTTTAATCATTATAACCGTGCTAGATGCTGGATTGTACAGGCAAAGGCTGGTTTGAATGTGCTGCCATGTTAGACACACTTGCCAGTATTAAACAGACTGTGACTATTATCTGTACATTTGTCTCTCTCCAGGGCATTTTTAAGAATTTTTTTAATTAGCTTTTGTTTCCAAGCAGTGCTTTAATTTTTCTTGATAAAGCTTTTGTTTTTCCAGGGTTCTATTGAACTCAGATTAGGTTCTACATTTTCTATAGTCATTACAATAAGAATAGGAAGCTTTTAATAATATATGAAAACTAGCAATGACAAGTATTTTACAGTGCTTTCAAATCCAGTTAAGAATAAAATAGTTTAATGGTTACTTTCTTTTATTGTTTTAATTTTGGTACTATCTTGTGGAAACAGTGTTTCCCATTAGAAAATTCAAATAATAGAAGTCTATGAAAAATGAATGAGAGGTTGAGCCACCACGACAGAAATTGTACTCTGTAACATAGGTGCTAATCTTAGCCCAGTTACTCTACTTTTCATGGTCAAGGAAGAAGGCCCTTGTCTGAGACTTGTGTTCATTTAACCTTTGCTGTGTTTGTCTCTGTTTGGGAGGAAATAGAAATATGCTAACATAAAATAAGAGGAGCCAGATTCCATGTGCTGCCAAGAAGATATAAGTCAAGGTGTAGCCAAAATATAGTTTAGGATGATTTCTACCTTCCCTGTACCCTGAGAGCCTGTTGTGATGCTCTGAGCCCTCTGTGTGAGCTTTGACAGTCTGGACACCCTTTAGACTCAATTTGCCAGTCTGCACTTCTTTCCTTTGCTCCTTACAGTCAATTTTTCCATCTGACTCCAAACAAAGCAACTAATTTGGTGACAAAAGTTTTAACCTATTGCTTTGTACCAGCAGTCAGGTTTAAGTCAGTGATTATGAACCAACACCATTCACAACAAATTAAAGTAACCAAGCAAGAGTCATTTACCCTTACAGATATTAACAATGGGTTTACCAAGCAACAATATTCACTATTATCTTATAAAAAATTATGTTTTCATCACCTCTCACAGCAGGGTTCCACATCCTAATTTGCTATAATTATTAAGTCAGCATCAGATTTTAAGAACAAATGTTATCATTACTCACTACAGCACTCCAGCAAGGCTTCACTAGGAAGCAATAAAGAACAAAATACGTTCTCTTTTATGCATTATTTATATTTCAGAGACCCTTATTTCCCCCTAAATACTTGAATTAAGTTGCAGACTATGGTGTTCTGAGAACTGAGTTATGTCCTAAAGCAATGCTTCTGAGGAAGTGCATCCTGCCTGGAAATTGGGTTCTGATTTGCCTGTGGGTTTTTTAATACAGGCTTCTGATATTCTGCAGCTGTAGCTGCTGCTGGATTTTGCATCCTGGCATGGGGATTCTTTCTGTTGCCAGAGAGAATGATGAATAGTTGTGTGAGTAGCTCAGAGCACATACTTATTTCCTCTTCAATAAGAACAACAGTCAATATCATTTAGGCACAGGAAAACATCATCACAACACAACAAATCCAAGGAATGCTTTCTTTTTTACTGCTGATTCTACCTACTAAATTGTAGCTTTTTCAGAACTTATTTTGTATTGGTGCTGTGCTCCACTGAACAGGTATGGCTAGAATAAGTACGGGCCTTCAGATACCCTAACATAATAAACTGTAACAGTTCTAAAGACATAGGATTCTTTCACTCCAATTTGAGTCTAATTTTAGTGACAATAACACAGAATTCACACCAACAGAATTTGGAGCATGCAAGGAACATTATGTGTCTTGGTTAAAAGCTGTTTAAAGTTGTTTACACTAAAAAAAGTCAATTTTTTTGAACTGAGAAGTTTTCAGATCTCAGCTCTTTTGATAAACTTTATTATTTTAAATTTCTGTTTGTCTGGGGAAGGAGTTGTAAACAGGTAAAGCAGCCTGTTTTTAAATTTTCAAGATGAAAACCTGGAAGAATAATTAATTAGTCATGAACCTTCTTGAGAGAGACTGAAATGAGAAGGAAAAAGCTTGACTTTAAAATTAAATAATTTGCAATGGCCTAAATGAAACTTTTATATTTTCAGCTTACAGAAATCTATGACACATTTAATGCCTTCTTTTGTTGATATCCCACAGTGAGCTACAGGAAAAAAACCCAGACTTTAACATTTCTTGACATCTCTGTATCACTAAATGGGTGTTACTTTGAAATATGTTTACAGACTTGCATCCTATTGGCAAGGTTCACTATGTTTTTAACCACAGCACATTAAATAAAGGTTTC
Source organism: Ploceus nigricollis (assembly GCA_013399945.1). NCBI lineage: Eukaryota > Metazoa > Chordata > Aves > Passeriformes > Ploceidae > Ploceus > Ploceus nigricollis. The sequence goes on from VXBC01012978.1 coordinate 490,179, forward strand.
TTGCTAATCACTCATCCCATGGTCTGTCATTTCTAGGAAAGATCCCATGGCTGAAGGGATTAATGAAGCCCAGAACATTGTATGGGGTATTCTGGAGCCTGAGGTTATGGTGTAGCTTTGTATAATACACCAGTAATCATGTGTCTGCTCTTAAATTAGCTATTGTGCCAACCAGAAATTCTAAATATTGTCTCAATTATACTCAAATAAATTTAATTCTGTGACTATAAAGCAACAATAAAGCTCAGCAACCAGCTTCAAGCTCTGTATTTTCCTATCATTCTGTGGTGGTAGTCACTAGTCAATGGCTCAGAAGATTTAAAAGTTCATGATCGGGCATATTTTTGATAAATTGTTAAGAAAAAATACTTTTCATCACTGCAACCAACAAAGTGTAGGGTATGACATGTAGTGCAATTGTTTAAAGCTCTATGCTGCATGGTGCACAAACATTTCATCACCTCTGCCCATTAAAGAGTGGAGATGAGAATCTGTTGCTTTCACTCAGTGCAATATTTATATTTGAAAAACAAAAGAATAAGTTTTTAAATGATGCTACGTCCAGATTCAGGCCATAGAATGGAATGGTGAGCAGAATGAAATCAGCCACAAAAAACCCTGTGCATGGGAGCCCCCCTCAGCCCTCACAAGGGTCACACCCACCCTGGTCTCTGCAGTCCATGTCCCATACAGCCTTGGATTTAGTGTTCTCTGCCCACAACCCCCCCACCTAATTTTAGAGCTGGGCTGGGCTGGGCTGGGCTGTGTGGCACAGCAGCATCCTTTCGTGTACTCAGTAAACAGATAAACATGAGAAAAGTCCAAGATTTACAAAGCTTGCAAAACCTGCTTTCAGGGCTCTGCCTCTTGTGCAGAACTGGGTAATAACTAGGGCCAAGTGAATAATGTATACGTTTTCTTTTAATTTGAATTTTTAAATGAACCCACTCTGTTGTTGTACCTGTGCAGCCGCCACTGGAGCCAGTGCACTCTCAACCAAAGGCAAAAGAAAAAAGATTATTAACTCTCTCTAGTCCTCCCTTTATTAAGATGAGACAGCCTGAAAACTAAGGTGCTTTTCACAGCAACTCCATGTGCCTTGTACACTAAAAATTTCCTATATTGTTTCTGGTCACTGATAATCCATTTTCAGAATGTTGTTACAGCACTGCCATTTCCATCTGGTATTTAGCAGTTTGTAACAATATCAGACACTGAGTGTCTAATTAGCAGCTAAACATGCATTCTCACACAGATGCTTTTAAAACAATAACAAAAGAAAGAAAACTAAATGGAAGAAAGGATCACATGCCTGATTTACAGTCACATTTTTAAAAACTTTTATTGGTAAGTTAATTAGCATGAGCTCAGATTTGAGAGTCAGCATACCAACAATTTGGAATCTAAGGGAAGATGGCACTCTGTAGCTATAAGTAATTTCAGAGCAGCTGAGAAACAGAGCCCTTCAGCAGGGGTGCAGGAAGTGACTTCTGAGCATCTGGGAGCCTACAGGCTGCACACTGCCAAAATAACACTCCTTTGTCAGGACACATTCATCTTCTCCTCTCCCATTCCCCTGCACAGCCAAGCAGTTTCCCGCATGCTGTAGCAAGAGATGCGAGCAGCACAGTCAAAGCACTGCGTCACCCATACTCCTTGTTTTCTCCCACCAGAGCCCTGTAGACACTGAGAGGATGAACCCCATCCCCAGCTCTTCAGGCATCAGGCACCCCTGCTTCCCCTTAGGACAGACCCCATTTCTTCAGCAGTGCACTGCACTGCTGGCTGAAAGCCAGGCAGATCTCAGCAGGGCAGGCGTTTCTTTTTTAGGTCAAATCTTCTCAGGCATTTTTTGTTTTCTGTTGGAAAGCTCTCCTGCATGCATATCTAGTGCAGCATTTCAAAAGGAGTCTGTTAGAAGAAAATATGCTCTTGACATGAAGCAAAGTTTACAGTACCCTTTGATATGTCAAAATATATCAGTAAATATCAGTGATATTCTCCAAAACAGCATGCTTTTAATACTTGAGGCTCTTGGCAGAAGTGTGCCAAAGTTGCTATGAACAACTTCCTAAAAAATAAAAAATAAAATAATTAAAAGAAGGAGTTTTGCAGATATTTTTCCAGGTCTGTCAAGTTTCCTGGCAAATTGTCTGTGTTTGTGAATTTTTAGGTTACTGCAAATAAAATGTACTCAGAAAACCTAAATCAGTAAGTCATATAAAATACAAAACATTTATGTCCTTTTAGGACAGAGGGGAAAAAGAAGTCTTATTTAATTTCTTCTCCCAGTGAGACCTGGATCCATTGGGAAGGTGAGCTAGTGCAGACACATTGAATTATCTCAGCATTGAGTTCAGGCAGATTGCCATGATTTGATGAGTCTCTATTAGAGAGCCTATCTCTAAAAATTGATGTCATGTTATCCACTCTTCAGTGCCAGAATTTGTATTAACATTGATTTACCCTTGAGGCTGAACAAAGTCCTTACAGATAGTCAGTTCCTCATGATGACTTTCTTGAGGGTTTATTGCTTGTTGCTTGACTGGTTGTCACCAAAGGATCCCTCATTTGACCATTTTGTTTTTTATGAAATTGTTGACAAGGCCAATTGCAGGAAAATGTCACCCTTTTCACCTACTTCCTCTTCAACCACAATGGTCAATATGCCCTGTCAAAAGTCACTGGTGGAACTGACAAATCAGTTAAACTATTTTAGAAATTTTAGACAGCACCTACTTAGTTGAAGATGAAAAGGAGTCTATGCTCCTCAGATTTCTGATGATTTTTTTGTCCTTACTAATGAATACATTTGCACTGGAAAGACTAATGGGTTATGTTTTGATACATAATAAAAAGAACTTTCACGGTACAAATGTATGGAGCTCATCAAGAAACAGTACAATTTAGTTGCTACCTGAGATGTCTAAAATGTAAAATTTTAATTCATATTAAAAAAAAAAAGTACACAAAACCCCCCAGCACCTAACAACCCCTTTCAAAAGTGTTTATGACTTTGCTGTTTTCAGTGTAGTGAATTAGAGGGCTGTTCCAAACTCATGTGTTGAACTGGTTCCCACGCAAGGTTCACTAACTATAGACCACCATAAGTTAGAGAAAACAACTCTGAAACAGCACTGTGAGGATAAACCAGGTCAAAACAGAGTGACACACTGCTACAGCTCAACTGAGAACATAGGGATTGTGCTTGTTCACTCCACTTGAGAAATTGATCTACACAATATACTAACATAGGGCTGTTTCAAGCCCCTGTTGAAAAATTCCAGCTCAACTTGCAGTTTTTCTCCTGCTCTCTATTACATGGAAGTCTTGCTATCCTTTTGTGAACTCAGGATTGTTGGTTTTTTTCATATTGCTACTTTAATTTGTTATCTTACTTTCTGGGATTTTTTTCATCAGGAAATGGGAGTTCAAAAAGACCTCGAGATACGCTATTGCATCAATAGTTCTGGCCTAAATAGAATTAGGAAGTGGTAGGATCTTGCCACAAATTCAATTTCAGCTCTCTCCAGTTGCTAGCTCAGTACTGGAGACATCCCAATTCTGTTGTGTTTTTCTGCCTGCCACAGAGGAAAGAAAAGAGGCCTGAAAAAGAGTAAATTTCATAAGGGAACACAGTAAATCATATCTGCACAACTGTGCTGGCTTTCACCAACAGACACCCAAGATAAATGCAGAAGAATCCAAGACTGAACCTAGGGAGCCAAAGGTTTTCTGAGCTCTTTATCTGATTTGTAACTTCAGATTTTGCCTCTGTTTTGCTTCTTTCTTGACCTCTATGCCTGGCAGTTAAATATATGACTCCCTGTGAAATGGGTTCAGAATTATAATCTTAAAAAGGCTACAATATAACAGGGGAAAAAAATGTGAGGTAGAACCAATAATAGCATTTCCACCACTGTAAGCCCTTACTGTAAGCACTTACTCATCCTTACTTATTACAAGACCTGTGTCCAAGCAAAACATTTAAATTTCAGATTTTTATCTTCAGATTTTATAATCAATGCTGAACTCATGCTTTATCCTTTCACATAGCTTTCATGTTTTCATGGTTGGATATTTCTAATAATTGCACTTCAACAAGATGCGAAGTATGGCACCACATCCCAGTTAACATTTACAGAATGGTGCTTTAGAAAATAGTACACAAAATGTATCTGTGTGTCTGCTACAGGGACTTACTTGAGCTGGAATATCCCTCTAACAGTGCCTGTTGGAAAGAACATTTTTTGGAGCTGTTTCAGCAAGTGTTGTGTTAGTGGTTCGACAGGTAGTTAAATGAATGCTTTCATTCCACCTCTAGCTAGATTTGTAAAATGAATGAATTACTATCAACCTTTCTCTTCTAGGCAACAGCACCCTCACTCACAGCTCACACATAGGACAAAAGTGAAGACTGATGCTTTCTGTTACTTTTCTGTAATTAGCTTTTTGTACTAATGGTACAGAATAAATGCAATAAAGTAATTTCAGATCTTACTGATCTGAAGGAATCTGACATATCCTGACTGGTATGTCCGGAACACGTGCAGAAACACTGCTCTGGTGTCCAGAGACTTGTTAAACATCTGTACTGCACAAAAATTCAGTCAAAGAAGTACCTTGCTTAAAGCAACACCTGAAATCTGCCTCTGAAGTGCTGAGCAGGTTTAGGTCTGCTTTTTCTAGGAGAGCAGGGGAAGCAGCTGCTTATAAAAGTGTTAGCAGGGAACTACATTGTTTGAATTGACATGCATTAATAGTTCAATTTAACTACAATAAAATATTTTGTGGTCACTATTTAATGCATAGAAAGGTCAGAAATCCTTTCCATGTGAAACCTGTAGTAGCCTACATCATAAGTCAGCAAGAAAGATCAAGGGTCTGATAAAAGCCTGAAAAGCTGTTAGCTGAGGCTTTAATACACGACTGCCGCCTGATCTTATTGTCCTATAAATAGCGTTCATCACAGTGTGGCCTTTCACTTGGCAGGATAAGCAATGAGCTTCCACATTACTTACAAGGGCTTTTTATTTATAGACATCTCTGACTATTAACATCTAAAACCATCATGCGCTGTGTCATATTCCTCCACATAATGAGCGTATAAAGCAAATAGGCCTTCTGTTCAGAGAAAAGCCAGTGTGTGGTATCTGCACAAGAGTTTCCAAAGATAAGTGGCATTACTAAAATGAATTAAAAATGTAATTGGTGTCTCTAGAGACATATTTGGCAACGTCTATACACATGGAGAAAAATTGTAACTAGTCACAGCAGTCTTAAGTTAAATACAGAGGAGACAAAATGGGAGACTGGATGCTGTGTAATGGGCAAAAGAACAACCCAAGGGATGATTTATTTTAACAGCCGTGTTTTGTGAGTGCTATGGAGCAAGTTGTACGTCCTGCAAATAGCCCTGAAGGACCCTAGGCCTTGAGGCCTGTCACTTCTTGTCTGTCTCCTCTCTTTTATTGGAAAGGTTGGGTTTCATTTTAAAACTCATACTCAAATAGGTCACTTCTCCCAAATATCAGGTAGAAACTGCACCACTGCATAAAAACAGCAACAACAGCAGTAACAAACACAGCCAAGAAGCAAGCTGACAACATTACTATGCAAAAAACCCAAACTTCAAAAATAAATCCCGTTGGCTAAAAGGTCTGTAGCTGTACTGTCTGAATTCTGACTGCTCGCTGTGAATGAAGTGCGTGTGTCCCAAATTTAAGAATCAGTTTTGTTCATTCGGGTTCATGTATGACAGCCAGGGTAAGAAACACATGGGTGTTTCGCAGGCAGAGACAAATAGAGCAAAGTCAGCAGGCAGTCAGTCAGTTAGTCCAGATGTTTCTCTGCTTCCCCTCCGTACATCCCGGATTGTACTGGCATGTGACCCCCTGTTAGAAGAGTGCAGATGATATTGCCCAAAACAGATTTAGCCAGCTTTAATTAGCAATTTTGGAGAGGTCCTGAGCCCTGATTTGCAGAAGACTTGTTCCAGGGGCCTTTTGCAGCACAGAGTTTGCATAAAGTCACTCAGTATTGCAGGCTAAGATACTTTACTTGACATGAACTACTCCCCCTGCCCAGTTTCCTTCAATGACTAAAAACATTCTGAAGAACATTAAGTTTACGTTAATGTGTAGCCCCAGGGCTTGTTTTGAGGAGCTGTGAAATCTCCATACACGCAAGCAAGCAGAAAAAAATGAACCATGAAAAAAAATCAGACTAATATTTATTTGACTGTAAATGAAAATCACCATGGTGACACTGCAGTAGGATGATGCACTAGGTCTGTCATTGTGTCTTCTAAATTCTGGATGCTTTGTATGAACCATGCCTTTGCTTCACAGTGAAGCAACTAGGGGAAGGGGTACAAGGAGCTTTTTATGACCCACTGCAAGGTCACAGGGCTGAACAGGTCTTCAGTGACCTTCCCAGAAATTAAAAGTGCACTGGGCTTCCCCATCCCTGCTTCAGCACAGGCGCCTAATGCTCCACAAGAACATTCTGATTACAACTCACCAGCAGGCATAACATGATGTGATCTGCCAGTTGTTTTGATATAAAAGTCTTGTTCTGTCAATCCCAAATTTCTTGCATGGAATTTCTGGCCTATATGTGAAACCTCTCGTACACCAAACATCAGCAATGAAAATTGGGCAAGAACATGAAAATTAAATCCATAGCTATGTAAATCAATAGTTCTGTTTGGCAATCCCATGTTTCATCCTCCTGTGCGCTTACCTGAAGAGCAGTCTCTTCAGAAATGGAACACTTTGCACATTACCCAGCCTCTCTGTTCTATACAACAGCCAGGGCATTAAAAGCCTACTGAGGCAATACTTGACTTCAGCCCAGAATAGGTAAAACACACAGAGCACATGAAGGATGTTCTCATTACTCAAGAGCTATAGGTCGTGACATTGTCCCCACCACATTTTAGCGCTGCCTGTTTAAGCAGCAATGTACTCACTCTCCTTGCTTCCTTTCATCTCCTCTTTGTTTCATAGGAGACTGCCTGATATTTGGTATTTTCCCTTTCTTTTAGGATTACTTCAAAACTCCTGCCAAGCAGGTTCCTACACCTCAATTAATACAGATTCAGTTGGTAATTGCATTGGAGCTCAACTAGTCTGAAAATACTGCTTAGTCACGCATACACCTTGTTTCTGATCTCTGATTGGGATTGAAGTCTTGCTCTTCAGAGCAGTCCATAGACTTAGACCAGTGATTTGAGTAGGTCTGGGTTGGTGCCCAGATGAATGCAAAGAGTAGTGAACTTCCTAAATAAAGGAGGCAGTGGGGAGTAATTGTAAATATGTGAATATCCTACTAGAAACAACATGTGTGTGTTACTTCTATCACTTTTCCATGTCTCGCACTCCTTGGATCCCATAGCTCAGCTCACAATTGCTTTGCTTGCACAGTACCTCCACGCACAGAGTGGACCACCAGTTGGATGTCTACTGCGGTCATGACACAAAATACAATCCAGTGGAGAAGGCTACAATAAATGTAATAATGAAGAAAAAAGAAAAAGACATTGAATTGCCTACACATAATTTAAATTGACATTTCTGTAAAAACTTGTCCATCCAACTTGTTATTATCAGGTTGGGAAAAATTCTGGACAAAAGATAAAGTTTAATCTCTTCATGTATTCTTTCATAGGAGTAGAAGCAGCAATATATGTTGTTTTAGGTATCAGTTAAGTAGAATGAAACAGTCAAAAGCAGATGAAAATCACAGAACCAAAGATAAGTTGCAATGTAACTTCCATCTGTTTGCTTACTGAATCTTAGAATTTTGAGTAGACATCCACAAGCAGATTTGAATAAACTTGTAGCAAAAAACTGTTTACACTATAACACAGCATTTATTAATCTCTCATCTATGAAATCAATTCTTTGTTCCAACAGATAAAGGTTTTGGATAATCTTATTTTGAAGAAAAGTGACCTATCAGTGAATAAATCCTTCATTCTATTTTTACTGGTTTCAGTCACAGCTGTTATCACATCTGACCCCTGGAACCCTTTCTGTACCTGCAACAGAACTCTATCCTAAATTGGATAGCAAGCAAATACCGAATTACAGCTTTTGTGTACCAAATGTGAATTGTTTTATTTTTTTCCAGAGGTAAACAGATCTAAGGCAAAGAAAATCCCAAACCTCAGGAATTCACAACATTCAGAAACAACAACCCTGAAAACAGCAGGAGATATTTCGTTTAGAGAGTGCTAGAGCCCCTGTTTCCAGTAATTTTAGCCTTGAGATGACAGCAAGAAATTTTGCATATAGCCAATAGTGATATTATATTACTAAACTCCAAAGAATTTGGCAAGTATGAGGAAGACCATTCAGGGTAATGCTAACAACTTCTGCCAAAGCTCACAGGCAGCCCAGGAAGAGTCCCTAAGGCTAAAGAAGGTGGAAGAGGCTTTTGATGATTTCCTGTGTCTTTGATGTTAAGCCACACAGAACTGGATGTGTGTGTTCTCTTTAATGTTACCCAGGAGGAGTGTTTTTCCTGCTAACTTTCAGGGCAGTTCCCGAGACCGTCTTGTGTGGCACTTTCCCAAATGAAAAATGAAAATTAAAGCAATGATGTCAGTTATAAGAGAGCACTGAAGACAAAATTCAGAAATCTGTACCCATGCTGGGGAACATGCTGTTCAGAGAGCAGTTTCATTGGAAAAAGAAAAGCCATGTAAGCCTCTGCCAAGTGAGGCACAATCACAGTGGGGGTCAGAAGGGAGATGTCACTGTAGTAGGTGGTCAGACTGCCCAGGAGAGAGAGAGTGTGAGAAAAACACAGTAACTTCGTAGTGAGCCAGACTGAAACACATTTAGACTCTCTACAGTCTGACAGCTAAAAAAAGATAAGGATTGCAGTTAGCCCAGAAATTTTCAGCTAGAATCTTTTCTCTGCCCTTCCTGTCCATTCCATTAGCCATTTCCAACTTCAGCAGGCTGACATGGTTATGTGTGTTGTGTGTGTGCATGTCCGTGCCTGTCCGCATTTGGATGTGTATGTTTTTAACTCACAGACCAATTTCAGCATAACCTTTGCAAATATGAAAGGTTTCATGGAAAAATGAAGTTGCACAAGTTTAAATACCATAGGCAGCTGTGTGGACATGGATGGTCAATGCCCTGCCGGGGGAAGAACAATGGTGTGACCTTGAGCCCACTGGCTATTAAGGATCTCAGAACAGGAGAAAAATTTGGTACATGCTTAAGCACCTACACTAAGTTTACTTTTCTTAGAAACCATACCCACAAAATAAAACCAGGTGGTTTTGTTCCAGTCTCCTCAAAGCATCTTGTTCATGCTGTGTTCTTTTACTCCATGGAGTAATCCTGAAAAAGGCCTGATGTGTACAGCTGCTTAGCATGGGGGACAGCATCTCAGGCTCTAAAGTGCAAACCATTAACACAAGTACAAGGTTTTCAGCTCTAGGGAACCATTAAAGTTTGATAAATCTCAGCCAAGGTAAGAAAGGAGCTGAATAATTTGGTCATAATTTAATTCCTTTTGTACCTGGTTGTTGCCTTGAAATACTTGCTCAGAACAAAAGCAATTTGGCTTTCATTAAGGATTGAGAAGTCTTAACCCCATCCAAAATTTTTTGTGATTGCAATTTCATCCAATGAATCCAAAGGATACAAACTATGTGCAAAATACATGTCCATTTTCTTACAGATGTAACTGTTCTTGTTTCAAAAGAAAATGACAAGGTTATAGGGGAAAAAAATTCAACAAAAAAACTCCAAAAAACAAACAGAAAAACAACAACAACAAAACCAAAACCAAACAAAAAACCCCACATCTGATTAAGATCTTTAATTCTGAACTGTGGATTATTTGATGTCAAAGACAAATTATGGTTCTTCAGGTTTAGATGTCAACTATAATGCTGCCAGATAATAATGAACGCCTTTCTGTTTGAACCAGATTCAATGTGAAATAAAAGCTAGCTTCAAAACAGTCAGTACAGTAAAGAGATGATCTAGCAAAAAAAAAAAAACACCTTGTTTTTCAGATCAGTTTTTTTTTTCTGCTGATGAAAGGTTATTACTTAAAAAGTAAAATCTTGTTTTCAGAGAGATGGAATACTTTCTAGACCTACTTACAGCACTGGGAGTTACACTTGTCGCTTCTGAAATCTCAGCTTTGACAAAAGGAAAAATACAGGCAAGTAAGGGAATCAGACTCTGTGCAATCCATGTTTTCAGGAGGAAGAAGGCAAGATTAAATATAGTAGACCATTTTTAGTGTCAGAATCTGTGATGCTAAGGCCCACTCCTGCACTGTGACAGCTTTCCTTGCTCCCCTGTTGCCCAAGTGTTCATGTTCTCACACAGCGCAGCCGGGGAACCTTCTCATGGCAGCGTGCATGATGATGTAACAACTACCATTAGCTGAGTATTAATTCAGGATGTAACCTCCTTTCTAGGTTACACACAAATCTATTGGCCACATTTTAAAGTGATATGCAAAGGTGCAAAGGTCATGGAAAAAGCAGTTACAGGACTATATATCCAAATGAGTAAGACTGTGTATCCCCATGACAGACTGAAAGGATAAGAGACCATGTGATAGCTCTCCCAAACTATATCCTTCTAAAGCACAGTGTTACCCTAAATAAATATATATAAATTCCCAGACAAGTAGGTCAGCAGGGAAAATGTCTAGGATTTTTCAAACCTAGCAATAAGTTTGATCATCAAATATATTCTTACTCCCTCCCTCAGCCCACTGTAACTATTTCAGTGAACAATACAGACAGGGTACAATGCTTTTCACTGGAGTGGCAGCTCTGGTAAAGAGAAGACATTTGATTTCCAAACCCCCACATAGTTCTTAATATCAAGTGGATGGAATGGCTAGGCCAGGTGCCAGACTGGATCTTTGGAAGTTTATTTCGCTTCCTCACCCACCCACAGCAAGAGTTTATGCAGCTGTCCCCTCACAGTGACCCACTCATTTGTCTCCTCTGTTGTGGCCAAGAGCTTTCTTCCAAGAGGAAGAACATAGTTCATACTCAACTCACAATTGTCAGTGGCCCTCTCAGATGCTCTGATGAACAAGGGCACTTGTAATCATGGCTCTTGATTAGAAGCATTTCAGCCATAAGGACAAAGCTTACAGCACTAATTTGTTTCATACAAGCCAGCCCAAAGCTTATCTTCAGTTGCTGCCACGCTGGGCCAGATCTAGACTTGCAAAACTAAATTAATATCTACACTTTAAAACGCTTAAGCCACCCAACTTTATACTGAAGAACACATTTTTATTTGCCTGTAATTATTTATTTTTTAAAAAGGGAAACTAGAGGTTCTGAAATGCTGTTCTTCTCCTCCTTGATATTTTATCTACTTTGTGACAGCACAATATCTCTAAAGCTTAGATAGGAAAAGAATAAAGTAGATGGCTTAGGCATTACTATTTTTAAAATTTTTAAATCTTGTCATCAAGTCAGGATTTCTAATAATCATATACCAGATGCAAAATAATTAGGTCTATTAGGCCTATACCTGTTTGTAAGCTGGGGGATAATTGAGGTGATGAAAACCTAAAGCTCTTCTATTATAAGAAAAAGTGGAAATATAAACTCCTGGAGAGCTGGATCTATTGCTAGACTGGATATTATTCTCACATATTCATATAACCTAAAGAATTCACCTATCAGCAGAGGATCTAGATGTTTAGAAGAGGTTTAGTCAGGGGAACTAAAAATTCCTGTATGTGTACTGTGTAAAAGATGCCATAAAGGAACTTGAGAACCTGAGTAAAGCAGTTATCAGGTGAAAGGAAAAAAAGAATCTTTTTTCTACTGTAAAAACCAAAATAACACTTAAAAAATCAATTGGGACTAGCAAAATCAGTCAAGATCTCCTGTAACATTTGTTTTCATTCTCCCACTTGCACATGTAGTACCGACAAAACAGCCTGAAGTTTCAAGAAAATTAACACATTTTGATTGATTCAAGAAAGCTGTATTCCCTAAGGTCTACTGAATCCTTTCACTCTCCCTTCCCTTTGCTCCCTCCTCTAGAGAGTTACCAGTTCCCTGGCTTATTCTCTGCTGTGCACATGAGATCCCCTACTCTTAGTCCAAAACTAATCACCAACAGTTCCTCCTAACAATCTCCCTGTCCATTAAGGTCACTCCTGATGTCATTAAGATAGTGCTTCTTTATTACTGCCCTCAAAGCATTGGTGCTGATAAAGACAGAGCCAAGGGAGGCAGAAAGTGATTCCTCCCATTCATGTTAGGGAGGATTGGCAGGGGAACAGAATTAGACTCAGGGCAAAGCTGCCTGGCCTGGAATGCTGCAAGCAGGAAAAGAGGCTATTTCTCCCTCCTAGCTGCAGTACTCCATGAACCTCAATGATGTAATTGATATAGAAAAAAAAAAAACAACAAACCAAAACCCAGCTCAAAACACAAAAAGAAAACCCACCAATGCTAAAAATGTTCCTCTTCAAACCAAAGCAAATTAACAGGAAGCATTTGTAACTTTATCTGTGCAAAGAAATTAAGTCTGATCACTCAATCAGAAATAAATCAGATAACACACTCCAAAATTATTCCAATGAATTAGTACTCAGGAGTTTCCGACTAATTGCTGTCAGCCAGCCAGAAAACATGTCTTCTGTAGTGTTAATTTTTGTTCAAAAAGAAAATTACACTTCCAAGGGAAACATTTCTGTGTCTTTAGCACTGTTATCGGAAGTGTCTTATTACACGAGGTTAAAACAACTGGCATTTTGCACTGCAGACACATCAGATGGGTGAGAGGAGTTGTGGGAGAAGAAGGAAGTGAAAAAGCTGTCTTCTTATCTTGGCATTAAACCATAAAAACCAATAAATCTTTAATCATCTTCTTTCAAAAAAAAAAAAAA
>VXBC01012978.1:503125-608506 GCA_013399945.1 Ploceus nigricollis
TGGATCTTTAAGAAATGCAAATGAGTTTTTCTCATAATAGAGATTAGATGATCTACTGGGATGGACACAAGAACAACACAGAATTTCACCAGACTTTGAAATACATCTGTATTTCAGAACTACTATTATATTTGTCTCTGGCATCATTTTCTCAAGGCAGTATCATTGACACTACTCCCTTGCAGAAGAAATCTAACACAGCCATAGAGAGGATAAATGGTCTGTGGTGTTTGAAAGTATATCTAGAGCTGGAATTAGACCACAGCACAGTTAAGTTGTCAGTGTACAGCCAATTCTGGTGCCTCATTCCTGAGGTTTACTCAACAAATACTCAGCAAGGACCCTTCCTAGGGAGAAGAAAAGGCCTAATCAAAACCAGAGGCACAAACCAGGGAGGAAAAATCTTAATCATTCTGTAATAGCCATGAAACCAGCTACTGAAAACAACAGCCTGCCTTTATGGCAACACAGTCTGGAATACTCAGCTCCACCTTGTATTGACTGTCCAACCCAGAAAATAATTCCTCTGGAAGAGATAAGCAAAATAATTTCTACTCTTTATTTAATGACAGCAATGTGAACACCATGTTTTGGTGCTTTATTCTGTCCATAAAATGACTTGCAATTATAACTAATTCAAAAGCTTGGCCATTGTTGTACAGGAAACTCCTACAACACAGCTGGATAGTGTTAAAAGAGATCATGTCTAAGCAGTGTCAGTACTTGTATCCCCAAGTGTATCATTGCTGTATAATTAAAATATGCATTCAATCCTAATATCAAATATTTATATACCTAGACACACTCTAGAACGTGTATATTATATAATAACTAGCTTTTTGTAATCACTGTGCTTCATCCCAGCCCAGCCTTTTCCATAGAATCCCAGGATATTCTGAGTTGCAAGGGACCCACAAGGATCATCAAGTCCAGCTCTTAAGTGAATGGTGCACACAGAGATCAAACTCCCAAACTCCCTGGCACCATGCTCTAACCAAATGAGCTAAACATCTCACTGATCTTAATCCATAAATGCAGAATAGGCAAGTTGCTTCTACAAGACTTGTTCCTGAACTTGCAATCATATTTTTTTCATAAAAAGAGACACTGATATTTGTGATAAACTCTGTGTGCATCTGCAAGCCATCCTGCACTGCACATGTGTGCAAACAACATTTTCATCAAATATCTCTTTGCACAAAGGAACCCTGTGGAAAGGTGCATACACAGTGCATCTTCATTTAAGCTCAGCCTGCACCTTATGCTTCAAAAATAAAGGCAAATATCCCCTGAGTGAACAAAAGCAACACTGTAACTGCAAAATTATTCTGAGACTTGGTGGAAAGGTTCCATACTGCCCCCTCTAAATTTCCATTTCCATTATCATCACCCAGAGGAACCAGCCACAGGTTCAACAGGTGGCCAGGGGTATTAGAATGATCCTGTAGAGTTGCCACGGCTGGTTCTCAAGTTAGGATATAGGTTCTCAAGAAAGTGAGAGAGAAAGGGAAAAAAAACCCCACGTTCTCTGTGAAAGTTTTATTTATAATTCTGTATCACTGTCAATCACTGTCAGAAGGAATAATATTTGTTAAAAAGAATGTAGAAGTAAACCCTTCCCTCTCTTTTTCTCCCCCTTTCCTCTCTGTTTCCCTTTATTATAATTTTTAGGAAGGAAAAAAGCAGTTGGATGAAAACTAGCATTGGTCTTCCTGATCAAAATGAAGGAAGAAGGATGTAGAGCTCCTGCATTACTAATGGCTGCTGAACTCCTGACCTCAGTTCTGCCACTCTGGTCGACAACATTTATTTCAATGTAATTGCTGCAAATTTACCTTGCAGTGAGACAAGTGTGTGCAAAGGATAAACACAGAGAAAGAGGGCAAGTTTGTTACTCTTTCAGCTTTGTATCTTAACTGCTACTCCAAAGTGAAGTCCCAATGACTTGCACTACATCCCAGTCTCTGCAGACATCCAAAGTCACCAGTCTGGAGGCAAAACATCTTCCACTATTTCCCCTTCTCCTCAAATACTCAAGTCTTCAACTGAAGTCACTCAATTCAGTTCCAGGTAGAGTTTCTCCATATTGAACAACAATGTTTAGGCACATCCAGGACTGTGCACATCTACACTTCATCAGCAAGCAACAAAAGCAGAGAAAAAAAAATCCATTGCCAAGGAATAATTCTTGGAAATAAATTACAATAATTTTAAACTTGGAAAATACAAGCATTCACAAAAAGGTCTGGAAGCATTTAAAAATACATGGTGCTGGAAGAAAATTCCTTTATGTATTTCCGTTTCTTGCTTTATTCAGTGAACTATTTGATCCAATTAAAGAAAGGCCTAAGAAATCTCATCTATATCATAAACAATCACAGATTATAAAAAGCTTTGAAGAAAATCTCTTATTACTTATGCATCATTCTCACATTCAGGTCCAGCTACAATCACTGGAATACAATACTACAGGGGCTTTTTTTCTGTCTCCTGGGGTGATTATTATTAATAAGCTCGGAAAAGGATATTTGTATCTTAGTTATGACATTTTAGATTTAAATGAAGCATTTGATAGGCAGTTTTAAACATGAAGTCATTGTAAACTGGAAAGTTGCTACCCGAGCATTAAACACGTGAGAAATGTTTCCTTATGCAATTGGACAAGTCTCCTTTCTTAAAGGTTTTGAATGCACTTTCTCAGTTCTCATGTTGAAATCAAGCATACCAGGTTTTACTTTTGTTATCTCTAGCACTCAAGGCATCATATAACTTCCAGTGAATCATTTTAGCTCTGGCCAGACTATTTTGTCTATACCCATAGTTTACAAGGCTCTAAAGTGGACCTTATCAGTTAGCAAAGCAAGAACCCTGGAGGCCTAATATTACTGGGAATGGATATACAAATGTTTAAGGATGCAGGGCTCAAAGTGAGATCCTAATGAATCAAAGACAGATGTTCTCCTACCTAAAAGCCATCGGAGAGAACAAATGGCTGACAGATGATACTCTTGAAAGCCATAGCAAATAAGTGACAATTATTCACCAGGAGTGCAGCAACCAGAGGAAACAGCTTAACCAGTTTACCTTGAAAATACTATATATTAGTCCTTGTGACTCAATTCAGATACTTCTCAGTGAATATGACACTACTGGACAACTATATTCTACACTAAGAAAGAACACTGAAAATTTACTAAAATGCTTTTGAAAATCTTTGTATTTTGTTTGCAAAGGCCAATCTGCAAAGCAGAGCAGTGAGGGATACATGCCTGAGGTTTGGGAAAAGCAGCTGAACAAGAAGGGCTTCTTCACACACACAGGTGCTTCCCATAATGGAGTTTCTGAAGAAGAAAATTCAAATGGAATTGTAGTTGAATTTTGCATAAACATAACACTTGTAGTGTTTTGCTTTGTATGAGAAGTGTCTTCCAGAGAGAAAAAGACAAAAAAAGGGTTCTCACTTAGCTACTTATTAGTTGTGAGGAAATCTGAAAAGGTCAGAACCTCAGCCACAGTTATTGGCTGTCTGGCCGGGTGTGTTGATGCTGCAGGCTGCATTGTGGTCCCAGATAAAGATAAAGCCAGTTACTGAGCTAGCTCAGACATCAAAAACAATCCAGCCAGAGCAACAAAGGCCTCAGCATGATCTCATTTACTCAGTCTGCCTTTGTTTCTAAGTATGTGTTTGATGTTTTTTACAGTATTCAAAGGAACACTGCAATAAGGAGAAAATAATAGCCTATAGCCTTTTTTCTCCTCATGTTGACATTTTAAAGAACATGGTGATAATATGACATTATAATTACAGAACCATTAGGCCCAGTTCTGAAGTTCTTACTCTGTTTCTGGTTCAGGAAAACAGAGCAATTTCTGAGGTCTGACGAGTAATGAGCTCAATTCAGCACTTTTTTTTTTTTTCCTAATAAAATATGCTGAACAGAAAAACAAGAACAACAAAAGATTGTGTTGCAAAACCCTGGCACAAAACTTGATTCCTCTCTCCAGCAATATACATTAAGGCATATGCAAAAGCACATACAAGCCACTCAGTTATTCCAGAATCTTTTCTGTTTATCTGACTCATCTGGAAACAATAACATGAGGGGAAAGTAAGTAGAAAACAATACTTTCTTTCTGCTCATTCTCTCCATATATCCCTTTTGCCAAAAGAACAGGTGCTGCTGCTCTCAGGGGCGCCACTGAAAACCTGGGCTCTGCAGAGATAGTGCTTCCCAGAAAGGACCTTCTGAGCAGTCCTTTTACTCGAGTAAAGAAATGGCTGACATAAAGCCCTGCAAAAACAGGGATAGAAATGTGGGTATTTTTAAAGGACAAAAAAGGTAAAAAATACATATGCTGGTGCACGCTGGATTGAACTACTATAACTTAGTTTTAACAGTAATGCAGGTGGGTGTAAGAGCTGTACCTACACACACACACACACACACATATACTCCCTCTCTCTCCTTGGTAGGGCACTAACAATTGCTCCCCAGCCTATTTCTGCCCAGTCAGATTTGTTATAAATAGAAAAAGGACACCAACTAGGCTGTCCTGGCCTCACACAGACATCAGCATCAGCTGGCTGACAGAAACTCCCTGATGAAGAATTCTATTTGCAGTTCTGTGTTATGCTCAGATGCTGTTTTATAGATGCTTGTTATATATTCACAATGTAATATGTTTCCATAAGGTAAGTTTGGTATGTGGCTTGAGGTAGCCAATAGACCACAGAGTAGCCATGCTGGCTGTGGTTAGCTGAATCACAATAATTCATGGGCCAGCATTTCAGGGAGTCTCAGCTGGCACAGGTGAAGAAGGTGTCACAAAATGTCTGTTATAGAAATCCCCATAACCATCTAGACAGTCAATGGCCAACCTGTTAATGGCATTCCCTATGTGAAAAATAACCTTTGCAGATGATCCCAATAAATCAGTTTCCTTAGCTAACAGTCTGTGCACACGTATCTGAGCAGCATGCCAGGAGAGAAAAGAAACAATCTTAGCTGGGATATGACCCAGATTGTGTGATATCAAGTAGCAGGAGTTTTCCAGGGAGAAAGAGGAAGGTTATTCAGCAGTTTGAGCTTTAGCTCAAGACTTAGGAGACAGGTTTCATTCCCTGCTCCAACTATTTCCTTCCTACATTGTTTTTGGAAAATTTCAAGATAATAAACATCTAAGTACCTTTAGTACTGCACCCTTAGTTTTCCTGTAATTCAATTCTTCATTTTTACAGTGAGTATTATAGTAATTCCTCATCTCATGGGGCTGTTTTAAGTGCACTGAAGGTGGTCAGGTGCTCAGGTATTGCATTGGTGAGGGCCATGGAAACATCTGGCTCATAATCTGTTGATGTCATGCCTGGCTGTGTGACTAGAACAAATCCTTCACCTCTTAGTACCTCATTTCATCTTCAGAACTAGGAGAATATTTTTCTACTCCCTTTCCAAAGTGTATTAAAGCAGCACTCATTAATGCCAAAATGAGATGAGAAAAATAACGATGAGCAGCTTTTGAAAGCTTATAAATAAACAAAACATACGCTTGTAATCAGGATCCGTGATAGCTTTACTATGAAAGGAGACTGTAAACAACCAGAGGAAATGCAGCCTGAAATAAAACCCAAGGGAATGAATGGATTTATGTTTTAGGTTCCTTGATATCATGCAGATAAAGAAATAAGACTGCTTAAGAAAAAGATAAGACCTTAACTGCTCAGTATAACATTGAGATCATCTGTGCATTTGGAACATTAGGAACTTGGGGAAATCCTGGACCTAACATTTTTAGGGTTTTAGATATCTCAGTTATTTTAATCATAAATCTTGGCCCCTCAGTTCCACTTGGATCAAACTGCATACTCTTCAATAGTGCAGATCTTTACATTTCTTTGCCCTTTGACTTCTACAGTCCATGACTTTTGAAAATATTTATATGTTTAAAAATTGCAGAGAAAGGATCCCAGAATTTTCACATGCTTGTAAGAAGATAAAGTTCTAAATCTTACTGGAATCTGCATTTACATTCTAGTCAATGTCTGACTGCATAGCTGCATAGCTCCAAGCCCTCAAAATTAGATCTTCTACCATTTAGGTGCATTAGAAAATTTTACCCGAACCATATTGCTGTGATTTATTTTGTGCCTCCCTTATCAGTAACAGATGAGCAACTACTGAGACAATTTCATACAGTATGAGTCATCTGGAAATACTTTGGTAAGGGTTTTACAAAAGCTTAAATAATTGAAGTTTATTACTTGTGACTTATCATTTATTTGTGTAACAGTGGTAATGCAAGACTATACGTTATCCAAAATGAAATACTTATATGAAAAGTAAAATGAAAACCTACAGCTTTTTTATATTAATTCATGTTTATAGAGAAAAATGAGGATTATATATGCTACATCAGGTAGAACTTCCACCAATCCATCACATATTCGCTTGAAAATCACCTGGCTGCTGTGCCAAAATGTAAAAGTGCTTTAAAGCATAAGATGTGAAGTAACAGCTATTAGTCTTGTTGCTTCTGATGCATCACTGTGCCAGCCACTTTCCATTAATAGATGATCCTAAAGAGACTATATAAAGTGTTACGTAGATGAGAAAAGCTTGGTAATATTGTCCACAGAAATTGCTGATTTGGGAACTTAATTCCCTCAGCACTGGAAGGACAGTAGAGAGAGTATTGATGCCACTAAATGAAACTCTTTGTTAATGAGCTACATGAGACCAAGATGAGGGTCAAGCCTACCATTTCTGCAAATTTTAGTTTCCTTTTCCCTGATTTACCTTTACAGAAAGTGAGGCTTCCATTCCATTATTAAGCTGCTGTAAGATGTTTATGATTGACGTGTTTGGCAAGCAAAATTATTTGTAACAGGAAAAAAAGGACATGAAACCAAAGAGAAAATGCAGAGCTGAGTGATTCAATCACAGATTGGTTTTGTGACAACTTTTTCACATTTATTTTACTTAATCAGTATGAATTACTGAGAATCAACTCTGTTCTGCATGGCTGGGAGAATGACCTATTAAGTCTTTTGCTGAATGATATTCTAGGTCAAAGTAAGGAAACCATGAGGTGTCATCATTATAATTGAAGTGTTACAGTTCAGATATACTTATTGTCAAACTGAGATAAGGAAGCAAAACTAAAAATTCTTGTTATTTAAATGTGCAAATCTTTCATTTAAGTGCACAGATCACTGTGTGGTTAGACACTGCTATTTTTCTGTTTTACAGATAACTATGTAAATGAGTTCCCTTTCTTGTGGACAAATGTCTGCACCTTGGAGAGAGAGATCATTATCTGTTTTCTCAGTAGTGACTCATAAAAGCCAGTAGCTAAGAAGTATCAAATTTTCTATTATCATGGTTTAGTTTTCTTCTTTATATAATCAATGAATGGGTTCAAAGTTATGTTTTTAACATTATCTCAGAACTGAGAATACACTTAAACCAATATATTTTTCAGAATGTTCCCAAATGTGTCGTTATGAATACCCTTTATATGCATATTTGACTTTGTGAAGTGCAATCACATTTTCCCAGAATCTATCCAGGATGTTTGCCAAGGACTACACGTACATCAAGGACAGCACATTCACTTCAGAAGAAATGAACTTTTTGGTAGCTAAGAAGCCTCAGAAACAATGTTTAGATCCAAAGTGAATTAAAGTTTGTTGTAAGACAAAAATCCGCCCACAGACTTACCTGACTGATTACTGACACAAAGTTAAAAAGAGGAAAATGTTGGGTTGTTTTTTTAATTTATATATCTTTTTATGCAATATATGGTATTTTCTGCTATACAAAACATCAAAATTGAGTAACACATATGCCATAAATCAAGAGAAATAATCAGTGATCTCCAAAATGGCTTTGAACTCACCAGAATGGATAGAGGGCTATTTTCTTGCATTCAACATTGCTATACATCAGGAATTTCAATTTGGTTTAAAATTGTCCTGCAATATTCATGTCCTATTCTATTCTTTCTTTTTCTTTTTAAAAGAGAAGACAAGCAGAGAAATCAAAGAACATGAGGACAGAAGATCCCAACCAGTTTATGCAGTCATGCCCATCTCAGTCATGTTAGAAGACTGAGTGTTCTTTTGCGTACTCATCCACTTTTGTTGGTTTTAGAACTTTGGTTTTAGAACTCAAACATGAAATTGTAAATTTTGTAAATTTAAAACTCAGCTGAAGCTGTAAGGTCTTCTCAGATGTATCCACTCACTACCTGACACTTGAGACATTTTCTATACTAAGGGAAAAGAGTCAGTAAGAATAGTGCTTTAAAACTTCAAGCTTACAGTAGTTGTTTCTAACATATTTTCCAGTATATAAAAATATTTTGACTCTATATTGTACTAATGTTGTAGCCCCATGAATCTTCACCAGTTTTTAATAGAAAAAAGACTTTGGGCAAAAATCTAGCACTAAATATTTTAAAGGGGCAAGAAAAAGTCAGGGATCTTGCTGAAAGTATTTTACTGTAGAGAGTCCATAGCTTTCCACTCCTTTAGAATTTGCATCATTTCAGCAATTCATTAAATAATTTGAATGGGGAATTTTACTGTCATTCTTCAGAGCCTCTTAAGGCTGTCCTTCATGTCTCAGGCTGTCATTTGCAAAGTCTAGTTTGATAATCAAGTGCCAAATCCTTCAGTGGTTTTCAGCCAGCTCTCTATTCTTGCACTGATAACTTCACTGTAGAGACAGCTATTGTGGACAGTTTTTATAAAGTAACTGAACACACTGAATGTTTGATTCATGTGCTAGATTTCCATTGATAACAACAAGGTACTGCAGAAATTATCA
Source organism: Ploceus nigricollis (assembly GCA_013399945.1). Classification (NCBI taxonomy): domain Eukaryota; kingdom Metazoa; phylum Chordata; class Aves; order Passeriformes; family Ploceidae; genus Ploceus; species Ploceus nigricollis. The sequence continues at coordinate 511,954 of VXBC01012978.1, forward strand.
ACAATTCTATTCTGAAAAAATGCTGTGTTTCTGTTACACGAGGACTTTATTTTCCCTTAGTTTTCCTGTTATTTCCCAAGAATAAAACCCCGAGGCCAGTTTTCAGAAGGTCTAAATGCTTGCAACTCCCACCAACTGCAAATAAAATTCTGTTTTGAGCACTTCTAAAAAACAGGCCTGAAGCACAATGGTTTGTGCTGCTTATGGAATACACACAGGGTTTTCTAATGGTCATAAAAAATCTCTGATTTTGTCACCCTAATGAGTCACAGATGAAATCTGTTTATTATAATATTTGCTGTCTGTGAAAGATGAGAACATGCTGCCCACATTTGAGTCTGTCTTTCTAAGGAGTTTTTGAGTTTCATGTCAGAAGTGGAGCTAATTATGCTAGGTTTAGAGACACTTCAGTAAACAGAAAAAATGAATCGTAAGCACTTAATAGTACTGCTGCAATTACACACACAAACACACAGACCACCCGCCACCTCACCCCACCCCCATTCAGCTGAAATAATATAAGCAATTGCACTCAGCTTCTGGGATTTGGAAAATGCTATTTCCCTCTTTTGTTCTTTGAAACATACTTACTCACCCTATTAATTTTCTGCCTATTCCCAGAAAGCAGTTAAATATCAGATGTTACTTTCAATTGCCTCATTGCAATGCATGGTAGCATTTGTAGCTGAAGAGGTATGTGAGTTAGAAAGTGAGGACACAGACCTAGGAGGGAAAAAGCAAAAGAAGACAGAGGTGCTCTCTGTAAGTTGAAACCGGCTGTTGGTGTCTTACAGAAACAATTAAGCTAAAGAATCTAAAAAAAATTATGTATATATTTCTCTAGGAAAATATTTCTCTCCTGGAAAGCTGTTTGAGCATAAAGGACTGCTCTTACTTCCCAAGCTCATTCCTTCCCCAGCCTCAACCTGCCTATTAAACTAATAGAGCAGTAAAATGAAGGGCTTGCCTTTGAGCAGGTTGTGAGATTCTGAGGCTGTGGACTGCACCCTAAACACTGCCATCGTGCTGCACCAAATCTGCCACCACATGAAAGAGTTCAGCAGGCTCTCCCTCTTCATATATCTCCAACATAATGCATCACTAAAGAGAGGCTGTCAAACTCTGGCAGTGGAGAAGGCACAATTACACAAAGTAATTTGACTGGGAAGATTATCGCAAAATTATAGTTTTGAAAGGCAAGACAATGAAAAGTGAAGGGAAAAATTATTTGAATCAATATAATGTTTTTTTTTAAATGTAACAATCAGGCACCAGTTTGAACAGTTACGCCATTTTTAAAATTTCTTTTTTCATTGCTTGCACATCCAGATTACCCAGCAGCCCATACTGTCTTTATTTTTGGCAGCAGTGCTAAACCAATCAGGTATTTGTTACTTTAAGAGGCTTACATTTTGTCTCAGCTGCGAGTATACCCTCTCATACTGTATCACATGTGTGTGGTGTTGCTTCCCTCTTGGCAAGCTAAAGATGCTGCCATTTAGCTAGTTATAAATAAGTTGTAAACATAAATAAGTCCTAAACCTTTTTATTCCCTGTTTGACAATCTACATGACATTATCATGTAGTAGTTCTGTAATGCAGTTTTTAAACCTATTTTAATGCAAATTAAAGCTATTACCTAATACCTAGACATGTTCAACTTAACCAGTATTATTCAGACTGGAGATTTGATTGTATTTACTATCTACCTCTTATTACCGCGTATTTTCCTTTGACCTTTTTTTCCTGCCCTGTAATTATAGGGAAAACAACTCAATTATATGAATGGGTTTTATTATTGTCAGTAATATCTTTGCGGTGAGTTATTATAAAGTATTCACTCAAGAAAATCTCATTGCCTTTCTTTAGCTCACTAGTAAATTTCACCTTTACTTACTAAAACAAATAGGACATAAAAAGTGCAGCACACTTTTTCTTTTGGACATTTCACTCTGTCAGGTCAGCTACCCATTTTTATATGCAACTGCATTTTCTTCTTCCCACTCAGAAGCACAACGTTGCCCACACTGAAATTTTCAATGACATTTAGCAAAAATTATAAGCATGGCTTGCAGTGGAATAACAAACATTCTGGAAAATTTTCCATCTAATGAAACTGGCATGTATGTCCTCAGCCTCTTGATAGTGTCTCTTTAACAACCAATCTCTTTGACAGAGGGTCTCAAAACTGTATAATTACTCCAGTTAATGGATGAATTGTTCTCATTAAGAATCAGAATTTCTAGCATGAAAGCCAGCTAAACAGAAACAAGAAGTCTTAGCTTATTAGCTTTGACACAGAACAATCATTACAATTTCAGTGTATATTCATCAAAACTGCTCTCCCTGCAACTACAGTCTTGCAGTTGGGATTTCTGAAGATTTGAATCACACACCTCCAGAGCATCAAAAGGGTTGAAACAGTCTTGCAGCTGTTAGTTATGCATTCAAAAATATTTTTTAGGGTCCTATTGCAATGAATCTGAGACGGTGTTATCTGAGAAAAGAAGTTCTGTGCAGGGATGATTAATATGTAAAGCCATGTATCAGCACAGGTTTGTTTTATGTGATTTTTATAGTGCAATGTACGTTGAAATTCAGCCTGTGATTTTCATCCACAAACCTCTGCTGTTACAGAATCCTGGTTAACTCCTTGTAAGACCAAGTGGTAAACAATCCCTTTACAATCCCTTTACAATCCCTTCTGGAACACTTCTGTAAAGGACATTTCATTATATTAAGCCAAGTTGGCAGAGTCATAGATACTGTTGAGCATTTATTAAAGCACCTCCTACATTACTATAGCTGTGCAAAATCTAATTAGAATGGAAGCCAATGTACATAGCCTTATAAATAAAATAAAGCCTACAGTAGAGACCTGCTGTCTTTGCACATAATCAGAGTGATCATCTATACAGCAGATGGCTACTTAGTCAGTTGGCTAAGGGTTACAGCACATTTACATTTGTAAAAATGGATGAGAGTTTGTTAAAATCCTTTCAAATAACTGATTTTCCATGATGTACTTGCCCAATAACATAACTTTAAAGACAGTTTATTGGCTAATTGAAAAGATCAAAAGGGAAATCAAACTGGCTAATTAAGGGGCTGTTGTAATAACACATTTTTATCTGTTTCCATTTAATATTCCCTGATTTTTACTATCCTGAAAAATAATGACACTTCATTGAAGATAAAGCTTAAGTGCACTGCTGCTCTGGATAATGTTCCAGACATTTAACAGCTTTTTAGCCATATGGACAATGCATATACAGGTAGAAAACAGTTTTTATCCAGATACACATAAATTTACAGGGGAATAGAAGGAATCTTTGGAAGTTAGGGGCAAGCATCTGTCAATCCCAGAAAATATAAAAATGCTTACTTGTATACCAGGTATATTAGAAAGTTATAAAACTTCCAGTAAAAAATAACATTAAGCATAGATTCATTAATTTATAATCTCTTTAAACACATTACAGAGTACAGGAAGGCTGTGGATATCTCTATAACTAACTTGTTTCAGAGCTGCAGTTAAAAGTGTTTCTATATTTTGATATGCATGAAAATTACAATGTATCCTTCCCAAAATTACCACACTGACTCATTAGGAAATGAATTTATACAGAAAGAATTCAAAATCTGCTAAATCTTTAACAAATTATGATTAATTAAAATTTTCTAATTGAAGATACTTAACACTGAATTCCAGACAAATCTTATTAAAATTGAAGCTTCAGGCCTCTGATAAAATTAAAAGAGAGAAATATTGTAGATATACTGCATTACAATTTTTCAGTTAAGGTAATTTTTCCTTCCATGCTTTTTATTCATTGTAACAAAAATTTATTTGTTCAGTATATTCTAAAGGATAAATATTTGACTCCAAATCCTACTGTGTAGAACAGTCTTTTCTAAAGCAATTGTCATCTCTTATTTTTCCCCAATGGGACTGAAACCAAAGCTGAGCTCCACTTCCAGCAAAGACTGGGTGGCAGCCTCCACACCCTCACAGATCAGGAGACCACTGTGCTCCCTGTCTGTCCCAGGTAGGACTGAATTCACACTGTGCTGGCAGCTCAGCATCACACCAGAGTTAAAACCCAACGCTGCACAGAAACAAAAGACTTATCAGGCATAGATCATGTAAATCCTAGTTACCCCCACTTGGTGGGCACACCTATGGGTGCAATACAGTACAGGTGGAAGAGAAAATCTAGCCAGGCAAAATGCAGGATCACTTGATCCAGTTAAAAGGAGTTAAAACCCTGCTAAAGTAAAAGGTGGGACAAATGTACATGTCTATGATATGGAGTAAAATACACTAAAGGCGTGTTGGAAGTGTTCTTAAACATTACTACCCCACAAATTAATAATTAAGACTAAGCTTTGTAGAATTCCAAAGAGATCTGATGCCTTGTGAAGGCTGACCTAGATCAGAGGCTGGAGAGAGTTAAAGAATAAAGNTTAGAAATGTACTGTAAAAGTTTTGAAGGATTTAGTATTATAATTCATAAATGAGAAAATTAGGGTAATTCATAAATTCCAAATGAGGACTGAAAAATTTGTGATACTTTGCAAATGAATGATGAAATTATTCAATAATGTAACTGCACAGAAGCAGCACTTGCATATTACTTTTTGACTAAATTGTCTGTTTCTTCAAGTAATTTTTCAGCATTTATATTCTTTTTCTTCCAATAGACCTATTTACCTCTCAGTGATCCTACTCTTTCTGGCACTTAAGATAAATGAGAATGGAGAAGAACATCCCACTTGTCTGCAGTGGAACAGGGATTTTCATCTCTTCTAAGGCAAATAAAGTTTAAATTAAGTCAAAGTCTTTTTTCTTCACATCCCAGACGACTTTTTTAATCGAACTTGATTTGTTCTTCTTTTAGGTTTTAAAACACTTGAATAACTTAGTCTTTCTGCCCACCAGCCTAAAACAAGCATTTGTCTTAGGCTTGAAACTAGATCAAGAACTGACAAAACACAGTGATAGGCTTACTTTTTTTAACAGTGTCAGCCCAAATACTTTTTAGCTGCTGGGCATCCTTCTTTGCTGAGAGCTACTGCACAGACACCTGCATTTTCATCTCCTGTGTGGGGTCGTGCTGGGCATGGTGCTGGTGTATGAAACCCTGCAATCCTTGCTCAGTGCAAGAGAAAAACACAGAAGTTACAGAGATGACGTTTGATCAAGGTCTGGTGGGCATGGAAGAGCTTCCCTGTGGAAGAAAAGCCCCTGTCCTGTGGTATTCCCAGTAGGCAGCATATGAGGAAAATACTGGTAATTTCAAAAGAACACCTATCAAGCCTCTCCACTCCCTCAAATGAATCTTTCTACATATGACTACCTCAGACCAACCTTCTATATCACTTATTCCCATTTCCTCCTTCAACTATTTCTAAAGGGATTCCTTGCCTTTGCAAATATTAGTAGAGATCAAACTATGAATCATTGCAACTTCAGATTTCATTCATTTGCCACTTTCTTCAACACTGGGCTACTTCTTAAAGTGAGCCCCTTTAGACATTGCTGGATATTTGTAAAGTCTCATTATATACAGTACTTTGTCCATCAAAGTGAGCAGGCTGTCTGTAATATCCTTTTTTTTTTTTTTTTACAGGATTGTTCATTTTAAAGGCTTTTAATATATCAAGTTGCATTTACTCAATTTTTTTTTTAAATCTAAAAACCTGTCATCGCTCTTGAGTGCAGTCAGTGAATTACAGTAATTAATGAGCTGGTCACTTCTCATATTTCACAGGTCAGCAATAAAAAACTTGTAGTGTTTCAGATTTTTTTGGAGTTATGTCTACATGAGCAAACACCTGAGGCATTAGTGCCTCCTAATATCCTAAGAAAAATTACTTGCTGTGTGAGAATGACATTTTATCAACAGTTCATCTATTGAACCAGCCTTCTGCCTCATTAATATCCTGGTCTTTTTTTAAGATCTTGACATCATTATAATATGTCACTGCAAAAGGAAATCTTTGATGTTTTTAGATACCAAAGGAATAAATGCATCTTTCTAGTGGAGGTAACTTATGATTCAAAATTTTCTTCTCCTTGTAAGACCTTGAGCTCCCATAAGACATATGCAAAATAAACAGAACATCACTGAGTGTAACCCAAAATTCCAATAATTAGAATGTTTAGTCTCCTGTAAAAGTTACTTATTTAATGTTTTGAGATATTCTTGTTGTCTAAGACTATACTGTGGTATATGTGACGTACACATACTAATTATTTACCCCAAAAATATACTGCTTTTGAAGTTTAGCATTTCCCTGAACATATTAATTACCTCCAAAAGCACAACCTTCAAGGTTGTCATAATTTGTAGCATTTAAGATTGTATGTGAATTACAAAAGCATGTCTGCTACTTTCATTTTTTTTGTTTCTCCTAGTGTTTCTGGCAGAATGTATGATAATTTTTATAATTTTATTCTAGCATGCAATCTTATATATGCCATTTTGAATGTCATGTGTCAAATATCTGATAATCTGATCCAATGTGTGTTGAAACTAATATGAAGCCTCTTATTCATTTCATTGAAGATTAAACATGACCTCATATGTAAAGCAGGAGTTAAACCCATTTTTACATCTGCAGAATATGAAAGTTTGAAAGAAATGGTGAATTGTGACTAGGAAATTATTTGATCTCTTCCTGTTTTTTCAGCATCTCTGTATTATCAGCATATGAAAGTCTTAATTGAACAAAGAAGGGGTAGAGGACAACTGTGATGCATCTTAGAAATCAGATCTGCCTTTTCTAGGCTGTTTCATGTGGATGTGTGCAATTCAGATTTTTAATGTGAAGTTCTGCCTGTCCGTCTTGGTATTGTATGCCTATGACCTCGAACAATTAAGAGATATCATATAGCTACTGTGCATTGGAGAGATATGAGAAACCATTAGAAGGAAACAAAATACATACTCTCATAATTGACTGAAATGTAATGCTCTCGCTGCATTAAAAATGAACCAAAAAATCAAAACCAGACAGAGAAATAATCAGAATGCTGTGAGGAAGGGGGAAAGATTACCAGTTACCAATACTGCTCTGTTACAGTATTTTAAAGTCTGTTCCAAGTAATTCACACACAACCTCAACCATGTTTTTGTTAAATAATTGCAAAACTTCAAATGATTTTAAGAAGGGCATATTCAGGTTTACTTTTCTTGGGGAACGTTGACCCATTATCTTCTGTAGGTTCCTACTACAACTACCACTTTGTTTTGTCCATTGGATATTCCAGCTGAGTGACTTGACAACAATTGAAAGCTGCAAGAATGATACCTGAGTGTATATCTTTGTTTCTGAGTAATGTATCTAAGTTAGATTGACTAAGCTAGCACAGGAGAGGTCAAATCAACACATTTTCCTACAATTTTCACATTTCACAAAGTATAGTTCAAGGAATGGTAGGGAAGAGGAGAGAGAAATCAGGATAATTACCAGGATTTCTATTGGTTTGTGGGACTACCACTAAAGAATATTAAAGCCAGTGCTAACATCTATATTGAATGATGGTATTGCTTATCCACCAAGTCTGGGGAACTTTTTCTACTAAAGGCTGCAAAATTGAAAGTAAAAGACAAGACTGAGACTGCAAAAGAGAGGAGAAACATGGTAAAAGGGTATGTAGCAAACTTAGAACAAAATTGTGTGAGTATCACCAGTCCTGAGATTTTCTTTGAACCTCTATCAACAGGGCAGAACATCCTCAACTCTTTGGTAAAGAGATTACTAACTTGACCCCTAAAGATTTTTTATTCTATCTGGGAATCAAACTGTATTCCCTCTTGCATCATACATAGAAAATGCTTATTGAGATGAAAAATGGCCTCTTCCAGATAACCATGGTTTCATTTACTTCAATTAATTTCTATCAGTAAAACTGATAACAGACAACATTTTTCGCAATTTATGTAATTAAAATGTATAACATCATCTTTATCCTTTTGTGTATATATATAAACATACATAGTTTGTGCATCTTTAACTATATTTTTCCTTCCTTCATAAATAGGTCAGAGTAGGAATTGAAACATGCCATTGAAAAGTGAATCTGCAATGGCTTCCTCTGGGTAGATGCCAGTACTGACAGCAATTTATAGCCCTTCTAGATGTTTCTCAGTTTTTGGTTTCAGATACTCCTTATTCTGCATTTGAGGAAATGGAGGTATGGTGAGAATGTGACATTTAAGAGTTGAACTTCCAGAGCTGTACAGGAATTTCTTTTTTGGTGAATATTCTCCACATAAATGCTGCAATGTTTAGGCTCCAATTAAGAAATGCACATCTTTGTTGCAAAGATAAACGTTATTGACCATCCCAACTGTCTGACCATCTTTCATCAGCACCCTCAGCACACTCCACATGGCTTCTTTACATCCAGGTTCACTACAACAAATAGGAAGCAGCTCTTGGAAGAGAAGACACACAGGAAATTTCATCAACCCAACTCACAGCCTGCATTCTTATCAGCTACCTGAGTAAGACAGAAGGACTCCCTTTAGTCTTGTGTGGATTAAGGAAAGGAAAGCTAAATTACTATTTAGAAATGCCAATGCTTTCCACACACCTATTGCAGAAAATAGTTTATTGATGTTGGTGACTATCCATCCTCAGGTGTGTTCCCATCCACTGGAAAGGAAGCTGGTGGTTTATGTGCTACACAAAGTACAGTTTATAGCTATTTCCACTCCTCAACCAAATTTATATTTTGGATAATATACAATAAAACTTGAAGCTAGTCAGTGTGAACACAACAGCAAATCAGAACTTCTTTTGGAGATCTATGGCTGGACTTTTATTGTAAGAAATTCTTGAAGACTGAAGTTGATTAGAAATTCAAAAATAAACAACATAAATTAACAGGCGAACGGATTTAAATCCTCCTCACACATCACCTTAAAGAATATTTTTAACATCTTCCCTTAATTCTATTTTCTTTCTTCTTTTAATTCTCTTTTTTTTTTCTTCTAGGATAGTGTGATTAAATATTGGCTCACTTTTAAAGCTTCCTAATTTAAGCCAGTCACAGTCTTTCCACTCATCTAAATGGATTGCAAGTAGGGCAGCAGCAGGTTAGAACTGAGCTTTTAGCATAATGCTTTCACTTTTACTAGGGCTAGTTTTAACTATATATCTAGTATTTTTGGTATTTGCAAAGGAAGCACAGATCCTCCCCAAATCTTTGATTTCAAGTACAGGTGTTTGCTTTTTTACCTTATGCCGTGTCTTTCTAGACTGCTCACGACATGAAGAAGAGTAAAGAACTCTTTCTATTTGAAATACAGATTTTCCATTTCTTCCAGGCTTAAGAGGATGAGCAGGAACAAAATGTACCTTTTTGAGAGGGTAGGGGAGAGACTGGCTGACAGAATATGATTGGCAAGAAAATCAAAGCTACAGTTTTGTGAGAATCTTAGGGTCGTCCTTATAATGAAAGAGAGAATCCCTTGCAGAAGTTTTGGTAAAGAGTTCAATTGTAAGTCATTACCTTTTAAGATCAGATGATGTGAGAAGCCATGAAATAAATCTACAGTGTACCTCAGAAAACAAGCCTTTAAAAACAAAGACATTAACCCTGACAGAGCTAAGTAATCCCACTAACAGATGAACATTTTTACCAGACTGCAGTGCTAAAAGAAATGCTGACCTACACTAAGACAAAGGGGGAAAGATTTTAGGACTGTGACTCAGTATCACATGCCCTCTAGATTCACAGACTGCATTACATGGTTCAGTGCCAAATGGACAGATCTAGCTGGAAGCTATTGAGTACAGATGATTGCAACAATACATTTCTCAGAGACCTGCTTATCTGCAACAGATAACACAAGAATTGCTCTATTTATCTGAACTGCAGAATGTGAGGTGTTTAATATCGCTTATCTTAACTTCAGGCCCATAAATCCACTGTTTTATATGTCAATACTCATATTGCAACTTTTCCATTTAAATGTCTTAATTCACACATAGGCTCTTGCAAAACAATCCTCAGACTTCCAAAACAGGTCTAATGTGAGCAAAGTTAAGTCTTAACCCAACATTTAACATCACCATTTCCAACTCAGTATATCATTGTAAATATATTACAATAAAGATATTGTTGTAATAATGTAATAGCTGGTTCAATTACAATGAAGTAAGGTAAACTACAGAAATTCATCATTCTTCTTCATTCCAAACTTTCAAACCACTGTTTGCAATTTCAACTTTCATGATGATGTACAAGTCCTTAAGGATGTTTTCCTGAAGATAAGAATTTGTAGCTGATACGGGTGTTAATGACTGGAAGGTATGACATGGTAGAAGAGGTTAATTCTGTCTTATTAACCAAGTGACCTCCAGACATCGTCAGTTTGGCCCAGCTGAAGTGATTGATGACTTTAGAGAAGAGGTTAATAAATATCCCCAAGAATTTAGGTGCAGCATCCTTGCTTACACCCCTTCAAACATCTCCAGAGTGAGGCTGATTTAAAATACGGCTTCAAAAGGGACATAACAAAACCTTGATCAAGGGGTCTTGTATTAGCACAATAATAACAATAACATCAATGCCAGTGTCACCTTTCTCCACCATACTCTTTCTATCCTGCCGTTTTAAGTGTTTTAGAAATTTTTATTCATAACTGAATATGGGTATGAAGAAACAAGCCTGAAAAAATTATTGTCTGAGTGCACCAAAGAAATAAATTACTTTGACTCAGAATTTTTGGATCAACTATTATTTCTCACTTGAGTTCACTCTTAAAAAACGTATTGGATAGAGGTAAACTATGTACCCTTCCAAAATCTCTCCCCCTGCCCACCCCCACATACACAAAAAACCAGAAATAAGATTTTTAGAGTAACAGAAAATATATTCAGGAAATTCATGGGAGTTCAACAGGATTAGGAGAAGAGGCTTGTCTAGGAATCCTCATCCAACATTAAAGCACAGCCAACAAGTTTTTGTTACCTGCACTGTGGGTCTGCTTTTCCCCAACACTGTAAGGAGTATTGCAAATGCAAGAGAGAGTTCTTTTCTCAGAACAACTATGGTCTCTGTTCAGAAATTGCTTCCAAAATGTTCCTAGAATTTTTAATCCCTATTCTAAATATATGAATATTCACTATCATCCGGAAAGTTCTGTGTACCTTACAAAATGTCCACAGCAGAAAAGTAAATTATAAATCGCCTACCAGTGGTGAGAATCAACACGTTTTGCATGAAATCAGCAGAGCTTTGCCTGATTGCACCATTCAAGGAGTGCTTGTTGGCACTGACACATCATACAGAACAAAACCCTGGCACTAAATAAAAAGAGAAGAAAAGGACAACATGATCTAGTATAATTATATTTGGATCTACAAATGAACATTTGTGTTCTGATATCATGTACAGAGGACCTAGATATTTTCAAATCCATACAATATTATTATTTTGCACATGTTAGTGTATTTATAAGCACATGAGGATTCAAATTGAGGCACTGTGGTTATTTTCTGCATTTGCTTATGAAAACTTGCTTTTGTTGAATGCCATGAGACGCAAAGAGAGAGAATCAGTTCAGTTACAAAGTAAACTGCATTTTAGAAAGCCCTTGATAATTTCAAAACCTAGGACCTGTGTTTCAAGGACGTATCACTAACTACTGAAGCAGAATGAAGCATTCTCATCGTGAGGAAAATTTCATGGTAAAAATAGCCTTTGAGCAAGTCACACAACATTAGCAGAATAATTAGTCTTTGACAATTGTCAAGGACAATTCAGAATAATTTGTTTTAGAGGCTGGCTTTTTTTTTTCTTAAATCCAGTATGCAGAGGTATAGAATGACCTGTGAGGTATAGCTTTTATTTTTCTTACTTTGTAACTGAAATTACTTGTACTCTCAGCTATTAGAAAGCTTAGACAAACAGAGTATGTTATATTTACAATGAGAATCCTGGAGCTCATTGTCCACACACACAATCCAGAAGGTTTAACTACAATGCACTTCTAATACTGACATATTCTCACATCTCCCCCTTTCTGTAGTAACACCTTGGCTATGTTGGGAGAGGCTGTAGATTTGCTTACCAAAACTCTCTGAATATGCTATGTATATTAAATATTTCTTAAAGGAGAGTCACACAGACCACATAAAACCTGAAAGATAAACTACAGCTCACTGCTGAACTTCCTGGCACTTTAAGCAGAAACATTACTTTGGGTATCAGATATTATTCCATCTGGGAAAACAAAGGAGTAGCAGATGCTCTCCAGTACTTTAGAGCTGTATTCTTGTTGAGATAATTCACTGCAAAATCAGGCATCCTCTTGTGCTGAAAGGGATGGAAAGGTTTTCCCTACCTTCCTGAATCAGGAGCTTAATAATGATGAAAATGCACAAACTCCCACAACACGAAGGACATCAATCCCTCCTGCCAAGGACATTCCAGAGTCTCGTCTGGCCTCTCTGGGTTTCTCATATTTTTCCCTGAAGGAAAAGATAATGCATGGGTACAGTATTTCTGTTGGCACCATCAAGAGGGCTGAGTCTGCCAGCCCTTACACTTTACTTTGGGACAACTTAGAGACTAATTGATGAGAAATTAGATGGAAAAATGTCCTTATCTCAAAAAAATTACTGTCTTATGAGAAAGAATGTAACCACTTTTCTCCAACACATTTCTTGTATCCTGGCACTCCACTGGAGAAGATCAATGCCACATGCTCTTTTTCCTTCCACGTTTTCCTAGAGTTTAGAAATGGTACCTTAGAGTGTGTCCCCCCACAGCCTCAAAGCCAATGCAGTTACTCTCAGAGGTCACCATTTCACACAGGTAAATTGTTGGGAAAGGGGCCTTGGTCCCTTGCAAAAAGAAATGGCCAGGAATTTCCAATGGTCTGCTGATTGCTAGTTCCTCTATCCCAGTACAAGCCAGCTCCTGGTATTTTCCCTGAGGACCTGTCTTAAGCAGACCAGGTTCCAGCAGCATAAATCTGTCTTTTTGCCCCTCTAGCTCTGAACTGTGCTATGTGCAGAGCTAGGAGTATCTGGGTCACAGATTTTATACCACAGCATGCCAGGGGGACTTGTTATTTCACTTGTTTGCTCTCCATGGCAGCCTGATGCAACTTGGCATGCAAAAATACGTGCAATGTCACACTGGCCAGGAATGAAACACACATCACCCTTGGGTGAATCTGAAAGCCAATGTTTTTCTGATTAAGTGCATCAGGCAACATTTGCCTCTCCTTTGCACCAGATAAACTCTGTGCTGTTCACCACAGTTGAGTCTGGATATATGTATGAGAGTGCAGGTAAGAAGACAAACTGAGACTTAGGATAAAATTTTTCTGTCTATCAGAATCAAGATTTCCTCAGGAAACTGGGAATTCTCACACATTTAAATTATGATAATCTCCAGGGCTTGTACTTAAATTATTCTTATGCAGTGCAAATTAGCTACAGATTTGGGAGATAATGAATCAGTGTTCTGAGCTGTTGCATCTGTGTTTTTCCTGTTGAGTTGATGGGTACTGGTTTTTGCAGCCTTATGACCTATTTTGTTTTTATGTTAGGCACTATTATGAGTCTGGACAGCAGCTAATATATTTTTCTTTTTTATAATGCGTAAAGCTTTCAAAGCTGTACTGCAACAACGAATGAGCAGTTTCTTAGAATAAAAGATAGGGAAGTTAAAATCATGTCCTCTCTCAGAAATTATTAAGCGTTATACATCTCATTCATCATAATTCCCTCTAACAAGTAGTAAGTTTAACAAATTCAGGGGAACCATTGATACTTGTACAACTTTTTTCATATATCTTTATATTAAATATTTTAAATCTTTTTGTGATAAAAGTATATGTTGAACATAAGAGAAATAACACCTCTGACAATAAGAAATGGTCATGTGTTGAAGGTGCATAGGTGTATCTTATTGTGGCTAGCGTTAAACTGGACAAATCTTTTCCTTTCTAATATTATACATCTCTATACAATTTTCAGACTCTAAAAAGGTATGCTGGGATACTTTTGGCTTTGGAGAGTGCTCCATGAATAAGCCGTGTGTAAGAATGCAATAAAAGCTTTAACATTAAATTGGATATTTTTCAACAAAAGCTTTGAGTTTCTTCCTGAGCTGTGTAAAAGGTCCATTATTAAGGTCTTAAGCACTGCCACTCAGCTAGGAAAGCTTTTCACTTATTTTTGTACACACCACAGTCTGCTGGCATCTCCAGTCATGTGCAGATATTTGTGCAACACCAGCATAATGTATAGCTTTATGCACTGCAGAGAAAAATGCCTGTGCAATTCCATTCTTGCTTCATTTTCTTTTGTGAGCAAGGGCTCACAGAATCATAAGAAGCAGAAGTTGCAATATAAGACAGATAAAATAGGCTAAATTACTATCATTCCCCAGCACAGAGCATCCATCCAATGCATGGCATGACAGACATCACAAGATTCCTGGTTCTAAACCCAAACAGCTGTGACACTGCTTTCTTTCCCAGGAAGTGATGAAAAATTAATAGAAAATATCATCTTCTCACTTTGCTTTAGCGTTTGAAATGTAACTTCCTTTTTGTTTTTTCACATGTATTTGCTTTCTTGTCACAGTTTCCCCTGATACATCATTCCACCCTGATTAGACTCTCTTCATGTTTTAGCTGCTATCAGTTTCATCTCCCCTAAAAAAGATACGAGGCAATCTTTCTCCATAGCTTTGTTCCTGCCTTGTTCAGGAAAGCACACACCAGTGAGATGAGTGTGAGCTGGTCGTATCACACAGAATGTAGCACAAACTCCACACCACCAGGCACTCACCAACCACGCTTCCCCTTGTCCACTTTTCATCCAGATGGGACAGTTCAATAGAGAGTGTTGGACTGATGGCATTCAATATCAGCAGTTTCTCTCTGTAGAGTTGAGCATAAATATGGCAGTTCACCTGTCTTCTCAATAAAAAAAACTCCTAAAAAATTATGAGTATTTATCTTCTACTCCACTTAAGGTTCTTGAAGTTTGAAAAGATAAACTGAAGGAAGGTTATGTCTCTGTTCCATGCCAAAAGTCCAAATTAAGGCAGGTGAAGGAAATTTGGGATTTCTTAATCCTGTACTTCATAAGAAACATAAACAAATATTTTCCATTCATAACTTCTTTCAGTCAAGAGTTCTTTTTATGATATATGCATATAGTTCTTTTTATTCAGATAGACAAGTATAGGAAAAAATGTATTATATTCACAATTATCAAAAGTAATATGAAGACATAACACTAAAGAGGTAAAAAAATTGGACCTGCAAAACTCTAAACTTTTTCAAAGACAACATATTTTCCTTGAGAAAAATACAGAGCAGGATTTTAATTTTCCCTAAACCAAGGAAACAGGAACACAATGTTCTCTTCAGGCTTTTGCAATGCCAGGAGCACTAGAAATAGAACAACAGTGGAATCTATGATGTGATTTCTGATTCTCTCAATAGCTGATTATCCTTTCTCTAATATCTAATACACCTTTCTTATTTTCATTTTCAAATAAGGAAAGACTTGAGCTGAAACAGTGGTCAGGCATTGGAACAGGCTGCCTGGGGAAGCAGACAAGTCACCATCCCTGGAGATATTTAAGAACTATGCAGATGTGGCACTTAGGGACACAGTTTACTGGTGGACAATGATCTGAGAAGACTTTTCCAACTGAAATGATTCTGTGATTCTATGATACTGTCTTCTTCACAGCTGAATCATCTGCAAATGCTGTCAAATATTTCCCTTCCAGTAGCTAAGCTGTACTGTTGTGTTACTGCTTTGAGGATTTGGAGGAAGAGAGGACAGCAGATTATTTTTGCTTTTAAATGGTATGCTGCTGATGCAAGAGGTAAGGACAGACCACAGGATGTGGGAGATGATAGAACTGGTACTGCTGCCAAATGCTTTGCACTACTAAATCTGGGCTCTTGGCATATCGTCCTGAGCGGGAGGCCCCAGTTTTCAAGCAAACCATTAAACGTGCATGAGGGAAGGCAAAAGAGAAGAATGTAGAGTTAGTCTTTTTCTTTAGCAAGGAAGACTAATAAGTAATGAAATAAAAATAACATTTTGGCTGTTTTTCCTTTTATATGGTTGTATTTTATTTTATTTTAGACTTCTATTTCATGTAGTTGTATATATAAAAAATCTTACAAACAACCAAATTACCCAAAGCACAGAACACTTAAAAGAATCCCTTAAACATTGTTTAGACTTAGGTTCTGCCCAGAGATTAAAAAAGCAAGTCAAAATCAATGCAGAAATATACAAAATCAAAACAAAAAATAAAACAAGCAGAATGACCAAAATGAATGATACCCTAGAGGTTATGATTGAAAATGAAATACCAAATATTTCTAAATTACTCTAATCTTCTAGATGCAAAGAATTCTCCTGGTATTTTCATTAATGAAGCATTTCAGAGGGTACGTGTTCAGGTTGCTATGGTTAAAATGCAATTTCAGGTTGATGATTAGGTGGCTTGTTTGTGTATGTGGCAGGGGCACTGGGAGTCATGTTTACATTTGAAGTTATAGTTTTTGTAGAGCACTTTGTTATAAACAGCCTTACTGCGATTTGAACAATAAAAATCTGCTTGTTTGTGAGCTTTTTTTTTAAAGATTATTTTCATACTTTAGCAGCACAAAGAGAAATAGGTGTTCAGTCTATTCAGCTGCAACACACAAGTCATCACACAAATTACTATCTGCCTGAAAGCTCTCCATAAAATACCTGTGGAATAAATATCATATTCATTCTCATAAGTGCACAGAAGGGTCTTCTCAAAAGAAAGCTGGGAACCTGGGGAAGATTTGCAATACCTCAAAAGACTATGGTAGCACTAGCCAAAGGCTAACAGTAAGGCCACCGTTTTCAGTTACTTCACTTGCAAATTTTTTTAGGTTCATTTATTCCTAGTTGGAGGAAGAACCAGTATTGAGAAGCTAAAATGTTTATGTATTTCACCACTAAATTGAACCACTACAACTGGTCAAAAAATGTAGACTGTTAATATAAAAAATGTTTGAATGAATATGATGGTCTCAGTGAATTTGCTGAGAGGACTGTGCTATATGCAACTTGCAATACAATGAACACATAATTCTGAGAATGGCATTGTTATGACTAATGTTGCAACAGTCACCTCCAGGTATTGATTACAACATGATGTTTGCTATTTCATATTCCAGCATATTGCCTCCTCTTCTTAAAAGTAAATATCTTCCTTAATTCTAAATTGAAACGTGTGACATTAAAATGACATAGCTCACTGTTTAAAAATGGAACTTTTTCAAACAGGAAAATGTTTCAAATGTTTCAAATGCTCAGATTTCTTCTTATTTCAATCCAGCATAGTGCATGGGAGAATAGAAATTTCTTTTTTTAGATTTTATTAGTTAGTGGCTGATTAATAAACATACTTGGTTTTGAAATAAAGAATGGACATATGTTGCAGCTGGGCATTTAAGTTTTACCTGGACTAGGTTGTTTTAAGCAGCAGCATATTCTGAGAGATGTGTTGAATAAAAAAATTCTAGAAGAATTTTAGAAGAAAAATTCTAGAAAGAAGAAATCTAGGTTTCTGGCTTGGTCATTGAATCCAAACTATGACCAATCCTTGTTCTTGTTATTATAATGTGAAGCCTGGTGTATTGTTACACCTACATAATACAGAAATAAGTACATAAAGAAGCAGGGACTACTGAAGTACAGTGAAATGTGTTTATGTTACACACTAGGAACATATCAAAACATCTCCCTCTGTTTCCAAGTCCTATATTTCCTTTGCTTAAAACTATCCATTATTTCCCTATCTATATGCAGGATTTGTATGTAAATGTTTATGGAGATTAAATGATCTTTTCCCATTGTGGTTAATCCTCCAGTTTACCTCAAGATGTTGGTTATATATTTGCTACTTACAAACCCCGACAGTTATAGAATGTAACACCAGAATATATATATTTGTACCAGGGGTCATGGCTCATATTCTGTTCTTAAACATTTTTAAACTTAATGGCTTAGACAAACACAAGAATTACCTAGAGCAGGACAACATATGGTGACTTTGCAATACTGTTTACGTATCTCCACGTGGAGTTAATATATTCTCCTTTCTAACATTCTAGCAACAACTTTACAGCATTAGACAAGGTAACAAAAAAAGTGTCTAGCCACATGATAGCAAAAAAAAGCCCGCTTGAAAAATGCTTCCCTGTCATTCCACTAAATGGCTCAAAGACATACTACAAGCAGAATCCTGACTGATACCTGATGTTGAAAAAAACAAAAAGAGTCCTTTGTGTCTTATTTATAAAAAACATATAGGTATGTACATGTGCACGTATTATATAAACTTAATGCATAAAGTTGATAAGGCCATGTATAGTTTCTTACAATAAAACCAGAAGAAATTACCATCTCTCCCTTTATCCAGTTGAGAAATATTCACCTTTTCTGACAGAATCACATCCAGAAAGAAAAATCATGTTTTATTTTTCATGCTCAGGGTTTCCAAACTGCAGTTCCTTGCTGAGACAGGCAGATATCCACTATGGTTTGGGAGGCAGGTATCAAGAGTGATCATGGAAACAAAGCCCAGAGCAATCCCTAAAACTTCCACTACTGTCTGATCCAGACACAAACACACCAACTATTCCAGATAAGAGAGTTTTCCTAATTCACTGGCAATAACATAATTGTACATTCAATCCCACCACTCAAATATCTCTACCCTTTTACATCTGCACTATGTAAGTGTTTCATGGATCTCAAATGCCATGAGTCTCAGATCAAGCAGGAAGATGAAGCTGTTTCCATCCAAGCTTTGGTTTCACACATGCAGTGGTTACTGAATATAGACTTTTTTTTCTCTTTAGTTATGGGTTACCTCATTTCAGTTTAGATACAGTTTACAATTTATTACCCTCTATGTAAAGTGCTGTGGATTGAGTTGTCTTAACTTAAAAAAATCCCAGACAGTGCAAACACAGGAGAGCGATAAACTGAATGTCAGTGGTTAAATCAATAATTTATATAAAAAAGTTAGAGGTGAATTTCAAATCTTTTTATGTATTCCCCAAACTTCAGCAGCAGATGTTGAGCTGGAAGATAAAGTTGGACATTCAGCACAAATGAAATGCAAGGCCTACTGTTTTTCAGGTCCCATCACATCCATTCTGTTAAACTTTCTGCCACCAGTTCTTCAGTGATGCCCCTCTATACATTAAAGTGTTATTATTAACTCAGTAGCGACACCAACCTGAAGCATAAAAGTGACCTTTAGAAGAAGGGAGGTCATGTAAGTGACACTTTTTAATATTTAATAAAGGCTTAGAATATATTTTTATATACTTATAATATTGAAGACATAAAAAGTGATTTTTAAACAGTCAACTGAAGATACAAAAAGTAAAGTTTAAATTTGTCAGAAAACTTTACTTACAACTGCAGATACAGAAAGTTTTTTAAATATATATTTTTATAGTTGACGCAATAGAATGTCATTATAAGAGAAACTGACTAGAAACATAATTTATTTAAGTACTTGAAAGTCATGGATATTCTCAAAATGCTATTGTAATATTCTTATTCTCTGTTGCACCTAAAGTAATTGTATGTATATAGTCATTCTTTATTAAGTTTGTAGCAAATCATAAAGTCTTAGATGCATATGTGCAGTCTTCTCTTAAGTTTGAAACATTCATCATGAGAGTTAAAAACTATCCTTAGCATATCATGCACCCCATAATAAGCAGCCAGCGTGATTACTTGTATAAGCAGAGTCTAAGTGAGAGTTCCACAATCATACTCTTAATTTTCCCATTCTGAGTTCATTTTCCACCTTTATTCCATGATCTCCTCTAAGAATAAATTTCTTTTAAACTAGGAACTTAGTTGTCCAACCCTCCCCAGAAATCATCTAAGAATTAATCACAGCTAAGAGACACTTGAAAGGAGCTGTAGCTGTGAAATAACAATATTTGGTATTTAATTGACCCATGACAGTAAGACTTTGTTAAAGCTGACTCCATAAAAAGCTGGTTTCAAAGGACCATGGAAAGCAGATGGATTCTGGGAAGGAATTAAGTGTCTGCTGGTAGGGGGGTGATGGTTTGCTTCATTAATAAAATGTGAACAGCAGGAGGACACTAATGAATAGGCACCCTAGAACTGGCATACCAAATTTATTTCATCAGGCGTGCACATTCACACACTCTCAAAATGAAAGCGCCCCTCACCTACCCACGAGAGTTTCACTACACTGAAAAGCTGAAGGAGTCTACAAAGGGATTCTTCTAATAGCAATGTAAATGTTGACTGCATGATAACTGTGAAAACCCTGGAAAGACCTCTGAATGCTAGGCAGCTTTCCCCAACAGGTGGTCCAGCTTTTATGTTGTGTTTCTTCTCAGGCTTTAGCTTTCCCAAAATAATCTCTCAATACACTGATAGCCTGTGCAGTATAAAAGGCATTTTGCTGTTTTCCTGTGAGCATTCATGACTTTTGATGGAATGTGACAACAGCACACAAGGAAACTGCAGAAAATTTAGATCCCTATTCCATGCAGCAATTATTTAGATATCCAGCCTCAAAGACTGTGCTACTCTCCACCACTCTTAAGCAGAAAAACTTCTGGTCATGATTGAAGATCTCTGACTCGATGAAATACTCAGCCATAATGATGGTTGTATATGGCAGATCTTTACTGTGGATTGTAAAGACCAATAAAAGTTTTATTTAATTAGCATGTACAAGGCTTAGATGTATGGATCACATCATACACTTTCAGAAGGGAGTACAGAAATACTGAATTGATGTTCAGGCATGACAAAATGCCTGAGAAACCCTTATTGAGAAAGACAAAAATGCATGGCAGGGATTCACTGCCCACCAGTGCTGAAGACTGCAGCAGAATGAGCGATACAGGTTTTTTTAACAGACCTTAAGGAACATATTTAGTATTGGATATTTATGCAAAAAGTGTCACTTAGATTAACCCTTTCCTTTGGTGTACAGTTGTTTCTTGAGGGCTTAGCATCTCCTACACTGGTCAAACCTCATCTCCACCAATTATGAGATCTCAGGGGTTCATTTACCATTTAAGTTGGCACACTGTGGTCGAACCTTGAAAATAAATGGTGGGTTTTCTTAGCTACAACAATATCACACTCCTGAACAGTCAATTTGGCCCCTCAACACTTAGCACGATGTTTCTCCCCTACAAGTTGAACACAGTAAGAAAAGATTGTCCAGTCTCTTGGTGGAATGAAAAGACACTGGAAAACCCTCTGGGTTCTGCTTCCACACCAGAAGATTGCAGCCTATTCTTGGAACTTCCTTGCTCTGGGAATTGGCTTTGCCAGACAAATGCTGAAAGCATAAACAGGAAATTGGTGCTTTTTGTGCCACTGTGTGATCATGGCTTCCTCACTGCTTCCTCATAGAACTCCTATGGGACAAAATTTAGGGGCATTTGAGTGCTGTGAGAATCACTGAATAGCTTTTGTTTTATAAATGAACAAATATATTCATAAGAGAGATGTGAAATTAGTCAACAAATCTCTGAGTTTGCTATGAAAAGGAAACAAAAGGAACTACCTATCTAAACATATTAAGGAAAGATCATTAATGTTGTTGAGTAGGTTTGTGTTTTCTAATTTTTTGGGTTGGTTTGGTTTGTGGTTTTTTCTGGGCACCTACATGCTTTACTGGAGGCTTTTTTTTTTTTTAATAGGCTACTCTAATATTAGTTACTTACTTTCTCTCAGCATTGTTTATGCACTTCATAATATCACAGTCTAAGGTGCAAAGAAAGCAGACAAATGTTTATTGTAGGTTTTTTAAGCAGTTCCCTTTCAGAAATCTTACATGTATTTTAAGGAACCGAACAATTCCTCCCATCCAAAATGCTTGTGGTATAAGGACTCAGATTTGTTAATTTAAAATATTCTGATTTCAGAGGCATAGTTTTGAGAATATATTTTCATAGAGTACTAAGCATATTTTTTCTTCCTCTGCAGAGCTCATGGTAATGGCCAGCTGCTCCCTGCTAAAAGCCAGAAGAGGGGTAAAGGAGCAGCTAAGCCACTCATTTTTACATTTATCAACAGTTTATTGATATATTTTGCAATTGTCACTCAGCTCTGTTAATAAGCCTCTAAGAAATCATTACTTTGTCCTATACAAGACAATATATATTGTCCTATAGGAAAAGAGATAAAGTGATATGCTCTTTTCCTTGGAGTTTGGAAGTTGGAGCAGTAATAAAACATGTATTTTCTCTAGAAGTAATGCCATTTCCAAAAGAAGGCCTAAGATAGAGAAAAAGCCTGAAAAAGGACTTCTGCAATTTAAAACAAAAAGCCAGAAGGTGCTAAGAGTTAAAGCATTGAAAGGAAATTATTCTTTGAAGTACAAAGAAACGGCATTTTTCCTCTGTAAATTATTTGAAGCAAAATACCAAAGCAATCTTCTTACGTGAAATCCACTGTCAGATTTTAACACCACTTTATTAACTTGGGCAGCCTTTGCTCTCCTGCTCATCATGCGAGATGAATGGTTATGATGTAGAAATGAAGGTGCCCTGTGTATCCCAGCCTTGCTTTCCCCAGTCCTTTTCCTTGCTGAGGCAGGATGGACTGTCACCTTTTAGGCCATGGAGAAGGGAGCTGGCCTTGCACGTGCTCCCTGTTCTCTGTAGTGGTGCTTGTGAGTTAGAGGAAACATAAGGTGCAGTAACTGCCTTGTGGCTCTATTGCTAATACAACCATGGCTATTAATGTCTTCAAAAATATTTAGTTCAACTTAAAAAAAATATTACTTGGCTCTGGTAAATACTTTTAATTCCAGCATTAAAAAGGCAACAGTTTGGAAAGAGCTTTAAAAATTGCTGATCACTACGTAACAGCTGTAATCCCATATTTTTTCTCTTCTCTTTCTCTCTCTTTAAAAGTCTTGTGCATGATTTTATACCGAAGATTTCCATTTCCATATGAAAGGAAAAAATCACAATTGTCTTTAGAAACATAATTTTATATTTTCTTCTTTTCTCATTTGTCACATGAGCAAATGCAGATAGATGAGCTTAGAATTGTGTTTGCTAAAAAATTAATCTCTTACATTCTAGAAAAAATATTTAGAAATTATTATTTGCCAGTGAAAAGGATTCTCATGGTTTAGATTAACAAGCTCTAAATTAAAACATAAGAAGGTTCAATATACAAAAAGAACACAGTAATTTCTAGATGCAGAATAATTGAATTAAGAATTAAGAATAACTTAAGATATTTAAATAAAATTATACAGTTTAGATGTACATATGTAAAATACTTTAAAAACTCTTTCATTTGGCATATATATTAATGTATGTGATATTAATGCAGTTTCAACTCTACTTGATGAGAAAGAAGTAGTCTCCTTGAATACATACAGTCCCAAATTCTGTCAAAACAGAACTTTTGGAAGATATTTATAGATCTAAAGTGAATGTATACATACATGACTGTTTTGGAGAACTCATAGTAATGATTTGAAATATTTCCCATTGCCTCTAATCCTTCTACTGATTTCCTCTGAGAAAACTCAGGCTCCAGCTCCTCCACATAACCCCATTAGACAGCTGGACACAGAAATAAAATTCCTCTTCTTCCTCTCCAAGCTGTAGGAGCCCAGCTCACAGCCTCTCCCCCATGCACCTTGTGCTGCAGTCCCCCACGATCTCAGTGGCTCCATACAAGCCTCACTCTGGTATATCCCTACTTATCTTGTACTGGTGAGCCCACACTGGATCCAGTGCTGAGCAGAGAGAAAGGATCCTCTCCCTCAGCCCTCCTAATACATTCCAGAATGCCTTTGACCTTCTCTGCTGCAAGGACATGCTGATGATTTCCTTTCAACTTGCTTTTCACAAGGACAGCCCTGAGGGGTTTTTTCTGCCAAGGTGCTTTCCAGCTGTTTGGCCCTGCACCTGGTCTGAAAATGGGGCTCCTCATCCCATCTATAGGACTTGGCACTTGGATCTGTCATGCTCCTGTCAGCCCACCTTCTCATCATTGTTCAGCTGCTGTGACTAGCATCCCTGCTTTCCATTGTGCAGACATCCCACCATCTGGTATCACCTGAAAATCTTCTGGGATAGAAGACCTGTTTTTTTAGGTTGTTAATAAAGACATGACAGACTCCTGGCCCCAGTATGAGATCCTGAGGCATAACACTGATAACTGCCTACCAGGTGAACTTAGCACCACTGACCACTGCCCTTTCAGCCTCCTGGTCCAGTCAATATTTCAGCTACCTCATCACCCACCTTGATTGGAAGTTGCTTCATGTTACCAAAAATATGTTTATGTTCAACAACTAGCAAAGATTTTTCCTTTTAAAGTGGTGAAGATTGCAAATTGACTCAGAAGATCATTCCCCAAATCCCCCAAATCTCCATATCCCTGTTGCTGTGATAAAATTCAAACACGATGCACTGAAATCCGTAGGGATCCCTCATGACTGACAGAGAGTCTTAACGATGATAAGGTTCTTCAGGATTGTTTGAAATAGATGCTACTATCTAAATATAAATGTACTATCATTATTTCAATGGGCAATCACTGAAGTAAACAGCAACATTTCTATCAATGTGAAGAGCTCCACTGCAGACAGGTGCACATATATTTGCATGTATCTGGAGCACTAAGCACTGGCACACTGTTTGGATTCAATGGAAAGCCAGAAATGGAGGATTTTCAGCATGTAGTTTTCAAACACTTCAAACTATGTTATGCCTTGAGAAAACATAAAGGCACTTCTTTTCTTGCTGCAGGATGAAGAAAAGAAAATAAGCTACTTTGGAGTTACCCATGCAAAGAAACAATCTAAATGGTGTTATAACCTGAAAACATTTTTCTATCTAGATATGGCTATTTTCAAAGCAGAATTATGTTTATTAAAAGCCTTCAGTATATCTCACAGTTAAATGTAGTAGTAAACAGTAAGGTTTTCAGGTTGAGGTTTCTACAAGCATGTACTTTGTCTTAAAAAAAGAGACAACAGAAAAGAAACAAAGGAGATGGGTTGGAAAACCAAGAAAATAGCAGCTTGTTTCAGATTGACCTCTTCCAGGTTATAACTTCCTGGTATAAGCATTCCAAGGGCCAAACAGATGGGCATGCAGAAAAATGCTCTGCAAATGAATAAACAGATGAGTAGTCTTGCACACTAGAAATTTAGTGAAGATAGAAAATCATCAGAGATGTCTCCAAAACCTTTCAGCCATAACTTCAATAAAACACTCCAATTCCTAGCACCCACACTGGAAGACCTGATTTTACAAAGCAATTCCCAGCAGAAGTTGCTGCCGTTTTAAGTTCCTTCACACACACTCAGTTTGGCTTTGGGAAACCTCCCTTGTACTCCAGTTTCTCTGTGTTCCAAAACATGACATTCTTTGCTGAACAACAGCATCAGTGCATAAAAAATTATGAAAAGATTTGCAGGTTCAGCTGATTTTGTCTACAAAGACAAGGTTTCAGCATGCAAACAGGGAACTGAATATCATATGGACAGAGGAACATCATTGAATGTGAACATCACTGAAAATTCACTTGCATCAATGCCACTGCAAAGCTCATGCAAGACTGTTTATATTTTGAAGGCATGGAGAAATTTCCTTTTTAGACTCCTGAGCCAAGCATTTGAGTCACTACAGATGACAAAAGTTATTATTAAAACAACTCACTCTGATCTATAAGATACAGTATACTATTAAGCATGTAAGACAATTTAATTTTTATCGGGTAAGTGAGGTAAATGTTACAACAAACAGATTTTAAACAGCAGTTTTGTGGGGTGTGTGTATTCAGGCACCCTTCATCTCTATTTCCAAAAATCTGCAATAAGAATTGCAAGAAAGGGGGAGAAGGAACAAACATGGAATCTACTCAGACTTGACATTTATAAACAGTAAAAATTTCAACTTTCTGGAGCAAACAGGACCTCTGTTTGGCCTGGGTAATTTTTTTCCCCATTTTACAATCCCAAAGCAAGTGTCAGGGATCTAGTAGAGAATTACTTTTCTTATGGTATTCCTGCTGCTAGGTGAAACTGCTCTCTGTCATAAATTGCAAATATGCAACGAAGCTCCTAATTTATTTGCATTTATGTTCAGCCCTTAAGGGAGTTAATGATACCAAATGCTATAAAACACACCATCATTGTCTCTGAAAAAAAATTCCTGCCTTGCCTGCAGTGATAAAAGACATGACTACCATCCCCTAATTATATAAATTATTTCCCAGGTGGATCATAGCAGATTCTACCTTCAGAACATAGATCATATCACTTTCATATTAAAGAGCATATAATTTTTAATAAATACATCCATATGCGTATATTGATCTTTCATTATGAACATGGGAAAAAGTCATAGAGATGTAAATTCTGAATTTGTACAATGGAATAATATGAAACTTCAACAATATGCCTTGATTTGTTCTAAAACATGGATAAAATTAATCAGCCCAATGACAATAAGAAGCAAGATGCCAAGTTGTTAAAAAGAGCTTGTTTAAAAATATATAAACAAAATATATATATAAACAGTTTGTTTAAAATCAAAAGCTGCTCCCATCATGTCAAAAACTTTGAAGTTAGTTTTCACAATCTTCTATAAAGAGAAGAAATGTTTCAATACAAATCATTTTTGCATCGAAATCCAATTTAATACAGTTAATATTCCTTCTGGTAAGTTTTGGATATGACATATATAATTTATGCCTCAATGAACATTAAGGGCAAATAAAAATAATCACACTAAAATAATTTGACCATTAAATTAGAAAAAAAAACCCACCACACAATATCAGAATTTTTGCTTTATGAAAAATGTCAACTATCAACTTTCTTTTCCAATCTAGAACATATTATTTAGATGTTATAATTCCTGATAAAATGGAAATTCTGTTCTCAGTTTATGGTACTGTTACATCCCGCTCACTCAAACCTCAGGCTAAACCAAGGCACTTTTGCTCTGGGTAATCCCAACCAAATATTCTCAAGAAGTAAAAAGACACAAAAGTTTACTGACAAACTACTTAGCCCACTGAAAACAGAAAACCTTCAAACCATTCCATGTTACGTTCTGTGAGAAGAGAGTTAAAAGAACTGGAAAGGGAGAAAACCAGAAAGACAGGAAAGATCTAGAAAGACAAACATAGCTATCAGCTCTTGGGTTGTAGCCATGTAAAGCTCCAAGATGAAGGCAGGGTTAAAGAAGAACATGCTTGCCTCGAGGTGACCCTTAAACCCTTTTGGCCCATCCTGGGCCTTCCTCCCAGGTGGGACTTTGGTCTCTGGGCCACTGAGGGGTGGGTTAGGTGACACTGGGGGCTGCCTCTAGTGTGACATGACTGACAGACACTGTAGGGCTGGGGCAGGACACCACCTCACCACACATTCCAAGTCTCCAAGATGTCTTGAACAGATCTTTTCCAGTCTCTGACAGGCACTTTAGAAAAGGAGCTAGTACAGCTTACTCAGCACAGACACGTGGCACGGTAGAAATTTTGTTCTTCCTTACTACTGGTTTCATTGCACAGCTATGAAATTTTACCTCATCTTGCAAAGATGGCAAGACTGAATCAAAATGATGCTTTCCTGACAAAGCTGCCATAAAATTCTATACAGTTACCAAAGAAACGACTTTCCCACTTGAAACCATCATCAGAAAAAGAAAAAAAAAGTGTGTTTGAAAAGATGAATTGCATAAAATCTGTGGAAAATGGCCATGTTACACTCTGCTCAGAGATTTGCATTGATTCTATGCTGTGGTATCTGGCCTGGACACTTGAGAGGGGAAATCTGTGTGGGGCTGTTATTATGCGCAATGTGTGTTTTGTTCCGGGACAGCTGCAGGTCCTTTATGTCAGATCTGCTGCACCTCTTGATGAGATTGATAGCTGCCTAAATAGCACACTGAAGATAAGGACTCATATTTTTTGTCTTTCATATTCCAGTAAATAAATAAAACCCACCAATCATAACACAAACCCTGAACCTAGCTGAAAGAACATGAATGGGAAAACGTTAATTGATTGACTGGGGGAAGGATCAGGTCTCAACAGAGCCAACTGCTGCAATCCCAGGGAAGATATTAAATAAAACACCTGCATAGAGCTTATTTCAGCATATCTCAGACAGTGAAGATTTAACCTCAGTTTTCATGGTCACTTGGGCTTCGAAATAAGTAATAAAATTGGATGTCCAGATACAATTAGGAAAAAAATAACAAAAACCATCATACTTAATATTCCCATTACTCTTTTGATTAGAAGATGTGCTTTAATATTCCTTTTTACACAATTAAATGCTTCAGCTCACTATAAATTATAAACAGTCCATAGTAGATTAAAATTATTATAGCTATTAAGGCTTTTAAAAGCATTATGCAAATTCTCTTTTAACTATAAAACTATTTCATACAACTAGAAGCCAGGAAAGATGAGATCAGTTTAAGGAAAGTATACCATTTTAAAATTATTTTTGCAAGTGGCATGTAGTACAATAAATGTTCTATTCTTAGTTCAGATATCAATGTTTTAATCAAGGCCAAGATGACTGCAGTAAACAAGCATGAAGCAGTATTTTTTGAGACAGACTGAGAAAAACTTGCTTTAAAATCCTGACTAATTTAAAATCCTGACTACTTCTAATTAGTAAAGTAAACAATAAATGCAGCTACATGTTGTAAACCATACAATTTTGCTACTAATTCTCAGTGCATAGTCTGATAAAGTTATTTACTTGTTTCAAAAAGCCAGCAAACACAACCTTCTCTTTTTGCAGTGCCGATTATTTTTGCACATATATCTCACTGATTTAAGGTGCTTGGAGGCCTTGTTTCAGAAAAAAGCAAGGAAAAAACTGTTTCCAAGGCTCACTGAAAGTTGGTCAGTATCTTTTAGGAGACACGGAGCCCTTGGCAACAGGAGAATCTACGTCAAACCTTGTGCTATGGCCAGAAAATCAACAAACTAACTTTAAGGCAGCTTAAACAAAGATGAAGGGCACCACCATTGTCTCGTAAACCAGAAATGAGTCACCTGCATTGACCTAATTAATATCTGTTGACACTGAGTTGACTGCAACTTTTTAATGTGAGTTATTAGCTCCAGCACAGGAAAAACCCTGAAAATAATACTTGTATTGCCATAATCATGATAAAAGCATTTTCCCCTCTCACTGGTAGTTTGGTCAAGCACAGAAGTTATTCTTGCTGTAATAAATGGGCATTGCTACTTCCAAGAGATAGTCACATTTCTTGTGCTAGCTGCTGTCACTTCTGAATTCCACTCTGCCATTTAGCAGGCCAGTTGCCCTCACTAAATATGTAGAAAACAAGCCTCAGAAAATGAAGTTTATAATGAGTTTAACTGTAATTATGTTCAGTTTGATTTTCTTCCCTTTAGTCACCCATGCCTTTGTGAATCTCACTTTCCAGAAACCTGAACACTATATTTTGGTTTCATAATTAATTTTTTTTCCACATTGCCGCAATGGTTTTTTTTTGTTTTTTTAAAGTACCTGTCTAATGCCACTGTGCTTACTCCATAGAGGCATGACCATCCTTAAATGAAGACAGTGGAAAATTCCTGCCATGTCCTGGAGATTCACAAGCTCCACTTAGAGTCAGGCAACTGGGTGCCTGCTCAAGGACTGCACTAGCGTTAGTCAGGCAAGTAGCCTAGCAACAGGAAAGTAGTAAGACGAGTATCTGCATCTTTAGGGAATCTACAACATGATTTTTACATTTCGAAACACTTCTGAAAGCCAATTTTCCCAGCTGCCGGAGATCATAAAGCACATTGTAAGTAATTCTGACTGGATTACTGTAAGTAATTCTGAATGGGGAGGGTTTGGTTCATTTCTAGCACCAACAGGTATTTTCCTAAACTCAGAGAGAAAATTAGAATTTTCAAATTGTGTCTTGATGGACAAGAAAAGTTGGATTTTCTTCTGAGAAAAATATCTCAATCTTTTAACTCTTCCCAGCATCAGAAGTGAATTGTCAAAGCAGAGCACAGACAGTGTGTACTTTTCACTCAAATTCTTCCAACTCTGTCCATGTCATAAAAAGAATTTAGTGAATGAGAATCCCTTTGACCCACATCCTTGGCTTCTTCCTGACAGGAGGGATGTCACACCAGCTGTGTTTCTTAAGAAGTCAACTACTCTCCTATGAAGACAGGATGAAAAATTTGGGGTTGTTCAGCCTGGGGAAGATAAGGCTTCCTATAGCAGCCTTCCAGTACCTAAAGAGAGCCTACAAGAAAGCTACTACAAAGGCATTTAGTGACAGGATGAGGAGTAAATAGCTTTAAACTGAAAGAGGGTAGATCAAAAATTAGGAAGAAATTCTTTACTTTGTGGGTGGTGAGTTACTGGAACAGGCTATCCAGAGAAGTTGTGGATGCTTCATCCCTGGCAGTGTTGAAGGCCAGGTTGAATGAAGCTCTGAGCTACCTGTTCTAGTGGAAGATGTCCCTGCTCACAGCAGAGGAGTTGGAAAGAGATGATCTTTAAAGCTCATTTCAGCCCAAACCATTTGGATTCTATGAATCTATGACAGGTGAAAGCTGCTTCTCAGTCCTGAAGAGCAGTATGCAAACCTCTTGGAAGCAACGGCCCCACCCTCACTGAGGAGAAAGTCAAGATGTATAACAAGCAATAAACGAGACAGATGGGTGAGCACCAGTTAATGCAAGGCTGGCTAACCCCCTCCTTTCAGTGCAGAAGGATGGGAATCAGTAAAAACTAGATTCTGTTCTAGAAAAAGCTATTATCTCTTGCACTTTCCAGCACTAATGGCAGCTACTTCTTAAATCACAGCCCAAGATGACAAACCTCACTGCAGTCCAAAAGGGAAGGTGAATTTTTGCTTCTGTCTTGACAGCATCCATGATATTTTTACCTGGTGCTGCCTTCAAGTAAAGATGCTGTCTTTAACCAGCACAGATAATGGGTTCAGCTTCAGGGCAACAGAACTATTTCTGTTCTGATAAAAGCCTGGTATTCCTACATCTGAGGCTTATGAATGTCTACCTCTGGATGCTTCAGGGATTGTGGAGACAGCAGACTGCATGATTTGCATTAGGGATGTCTCAGTAATGTCATGCTGTTACTACCTGAGGGACGTCTTTGTTTAGCAAAGAGTTTGTTCTATGACTTCATTAAAATGCAGGAGGATAAAATGAAGTTTGCTGAGGATTCACTGAAGCTTTTCTGCTTCTCAAACAGGCAACTGGAGCCACGTACTGCTGGCACCACCAGTGCTGCCTTTAAGTCTTCTGCTCCTGATCCAGCTCTCACAACTCACACATCATCGGATACCTGGTCCCTGGCTGTCACTCAGGAACTCTTGCATGCCAGCTTGGTGTGCCTGCAGCTCCTCACACAGCAGAAGACTGCCCACTGCATCTCAGTGAAAGAGGTACTGCAGCAGATCTGCTGGCTGAGATGCTAAGCCATGTGAAGTTGAGTAGGGAGAAGCTATGTAGAAAGTGAAGTCTTCTACACAGAGATATTCACAGAATTCACAGAATCNACTGGACACAGCACTCAAGGTGTGACCTCACCAGTGCCGAGTACAGGGGAAGAGTGACCTCCCTGCTCCTGCTGGCCACACTATTCCTCATGTCAACATGTACTTTTTCATAAATCCAATAAGTACTTATGACTCCTGCTTTTGCTTGATCTGAAAAAAAATGAAAAATCTGCAAAGCAAATTTTTTAACTAAGTTAATAAAATAATGAAAAGCAGTGTTAGTGGGAAAATGTACTGAACTTGCTGCCTGCTTGCTTCTTTCATGAGCTAACATTGTACAGCATGTGTTCTCCATGATTGTGTTATAGAATCCTATGGCACAACAACTATGTGATGGTTTTCTGCACTTACACAGATCACAAAATTGTTGCAATGCTTTTAGCTCTGCAGTGGAAAGGGTCCAAAATCCAGGAGAGTGACTATCTGTCCCTACCAGGGAGTGGCCTGGCATGATGAGAGCTGTGAATGAACTGCGTAACGGGTTGGGGCACTGCCTTATCTTTTCCCAGTTTATGTGGCCAAATGAAGTCCAGTAGTGGTGAAGGGACCATGATTTTTATCTCTGCTTGGCAATAGGGATGGATAATTACACCCTCTCCAGATCTAAAAATAATCAAGCACAGTCCCTTAGTAACTTGTGTGTCTGGACAGTAACTTGCAGCTGTAGGGACTCGAGAAAAGCAACTGAAGGTACTGTTGGACTAAAGGAAGATGCCCTAAACTCCTTTTCCTCCACAAGTATCTTCCTGCACCTGAAATGGTCAACTGAGCTTTGTGGTCCTTTTCAGACCAATTATTTGCCCATAGGAAAGCAACATTTTTCTGTTAAGGTTCATTGTGAAGAATTTCCACAATAATTTATTGAATAAGCTTCTGAAAGAAGGCAACCTGCTTCTTTTTCTCCTTCTAGAATGGCCCATACAAAGAACATGCTTGTGAGCAACCATCTACTGTGACATCCCAATACAACTAATTAAATTCTTGCATCTTTTTAGAGTCAAAAATAAAAATAAATGGAGTTTATCAGCCTTGTTCTCTCACAAACTTTGTTCACTAGAAACTACTTCAATACTACTCCTTGTTATTTCAGGTAATCAGTCTGAGCTATACAGATTGATCTGTGACCACTGAATTGCACAAGATGACTTTTCTGGACATGGAATAAGAATCTACATGTAGCCTTGCAAGCGGGAGACTTATAATCCAGCACATCCCAATGACTTTACATCAGTCTTTTAAAATAATTTTCCTGGTTCACCCTTGTCTGAACTAACTACTGCTATTGATTAGCAAACGTGTTTAATATTCTTTTGAAACTAAAATAAATAAGGCAGTTCAATAAATAAAGCAATTTCATGCCATGGTGACATTGCAAATAAGAAAAAAAATCTAATTAAGTGTGTGACTGTGAGAGAAGGTACGTCAACAGCCTTGACATGTTCAAATATATCACAAAGCAAGCCCTTCTAGTCTTAGCTCATCATGCAAATGCAGACATGAAGTATGAGACTGTAAATTATTGACTGAAGAACTTCCATGACTTACCCAAGTCTGATCAGAGTTACTAATTCACAAGTTTTGCAGCTTAAACTCTTTTATACTGATCACTGCATGCCATTTATCATGTTTATAACAGGGTAACATTGACAATTCATATTTAATCTATGATAGGTATGACTAGAAGAACATTACTACATTTGTATCTTTTCCATCCCATTCTTGCTCAGCTGGTTATTTCTATCTAAATCCAATATCAGGCACTTACTGAAATAGCATTATTGTGTTTTCAGATCACGTCTTCTATTTGTAAAGATACTTTTAGAAGTAAACCCTTTAGAAAATTTTGACAGCTTTCCTAGGATGGTGTCAGCAGCACCTGTGAGAAGCATACTCACATACCCTGTTTCTTCACTTGTGCCATTAAGAAAAATATTGAATAGCACTAGAATGTGAAGATATCCAACTGGGCTTCCACCCATTTTGATGGTGAAAGAATGATAACTCCTCTCTGGGAACAGTTTTCTGGCCAGTTATACACAGGGACCTTAGAGCAGATTGAAAAATATTAGGATTATCAAACAATTTATGATAGAGAGAAATCCCCTAGGGAATTTTAGGGGATTTTATTTGGTGCTTTTTCATGCACACAAGCCTTGCCAGCATCCTATAGCATAACAGAATAATTCTACTGCTTTTCATTCTTGGGTGTTAAATATTGGGTGTTAATCTTCTCCCTCTTATATTCTAGGTAATACAAAGAGTTGGGAGTTTGCCTTTTTCAAAATTTACAGATGCAGAACATACCACAGGATGTTGTTCCTTTTAAACACTGTGCCTTTTAAAGCTGCAGTTATTATCCCATGCACATATGACACAGATAAGGGCACAAAAGTCTATGTTGGTATTTCATGTTAGTTGTGCAATTTGCATATTCTTCTGATAATGAAGAAGCTGTGGTTTGCGTAATTAATGTAAGGGAGGCAAACCATTACTGATTCCAAAACATTATCCCCCTCCATGATGGATTTAACTGAATTTTGTCAACTTGAGTAATGTATTGCATTGGAAAATTGTTAAAAATACTTTATACACTTCAAACATGAAATGCTAATTTTGCACCAAACTTCAGTTTCCTATTGCTCTTTCATTTAATGTCAGATATTCAGTAGGATTTTAATTTCTATATCTTCTCAGTAGGGAAAATTTTTCTTTCTTTTCATAAGGACATCTGAAACACTTGTTTTAAATTAACATGTGTTAAAATTTTACCATAAAAACAAAAATGCAAAGCATATGTCCTTACTGAGATGCAAGGATTTCTTAGAGTTGTTCTTCCATGCAGGTTATACAGTGATAATGGTATAATAGATTAGTAAAGAAAAAGTTCATTGATAAATTACATAAATATTTGGCCTTAAGCATTCTGATCTAATATCATCCTGATTATCCATGTCTGATAACCTGAAGGCAACAAGATTACTAATTAGTGCAGTCCTCTTCTAAGCTTCTACATTAAGTTTCTAGCCCTGAATATCTAAGTAGGAAGCAAACTAGCAGGTCTTCACTCAGTCTTTATTCAATGTTTTTATTCATAATGTCATCCACATTTGGCACAGAAAGCAGATGGATAGATAACAGGAAATTTAGAAACCTGCTATGACTTTCTTTCATGGTGCCAGCTGGGTTTCTTCAAAACAAGGATCTTTCTAGAAGCAGGTTAATTTCTTCTTTTTAGAGCTCTGTCATTTCCATTCATTCGTAAAAAAGACAGAGGGTCCTAAACTAGTTCTTTACTATACATACAACATTAGCTTCCCGTGTTTTCTTGGAAAAGGCAATGATAATAAAATATGTTGGAAGGATGATGTTTTTTGTCAAGAAGTACGAGTGAATAAGTATCATAAAATTTTGCCAGTTTATTAAAGTGAGGCTCTGAGGGGGGATAGGGGGGAATACAGGTTTTAGAAAGAGTTTCTTTATGTTATAACATCAGGTCACTGTAATTCTGAGGAAACAAAAGGCAATAAAAAAGTCAATAATGGAACATATATTGCCTTTCCTTCCCTGTATAGATTCACACCCACATTTTTCTTTATGCATCTATACAATTTTATTTGCATGAAATTTTACTTGTAAAGAGGTGTAAATTTATAATTAGTTGCTTCCCAAAGAATATTACGCTTGTATTTCTTAACAAAATTAGTACAAGGTTAGCAATTTAAAACAAAAATAAAGTCAGCAAAGAGAAAAAACAGCACACAAAAGCTTATCAGTTTGATTGGCAAAGAAACCACAAGAGTTATGTAGTGATGAAAATTCTTCAGAACAGTCAAACAAGTACAGAAAATGGTGATGCAAAGAACCACTCTGCTATTTAATGAAATGCATTGACAGCAACCTCTAATGATAAGAATTTGAACTAAAAAAGGTAGTGAGTGTTGGGTTTAATTTATTTTTTTTAGATACAATTACTTTTGTTTCCTTGTCATCAGTAGATCTTTAATATGATCAGGTCATGCCTTCTCAAAATATTTAGCAAAGCTGTGTGGTTACATTTTCCCTTTTGGGGAACATGTACAGACACTGAAACTGCTTTTCTGACAATCCCAACTTCCTCCTTACCAGTGGCACCACTCCACACTGGTCCTTCACAGGACGTGGGGTTCCTGCAAGTCTTGTGACTGGAGAGGTGAGATCAGCATTGCTCTCTCAGGATTTTATTCCTATCTTCACAGGAGATGTTCTATAACACTTCAGAAAATTGCCTAATCTTCCTCTACTCCTGCTTTCTCAACAATGAAAAGCAGTGGGTGGGAAGGGAAAATAGTAGCTACTTTCCCTGATAAAATACTTGGAATGTTACACATGAGAAGTATCGTATGCAGAGTAAGTAACTGAAATAAAGAATTACTATGAAGTCTTAAGCACTTGAAGTGCTGTGGGAAAATTTTGCCCCTGATTTTTAGATGCTATTCATACTTGGATGGTTACTTTCTGGTTCATCATAAAGAGTTTTCTCACGTGTACAAATTTAGAAGACTGTTTTATAGACCATAAAAATATGTACTCAATTACTTCAAATAACACTTGGGGAACTGCATGTAAATGGTGCATAAATTGCCCAATGAATCAAGACAAATTCTCTTTCAAAATCAGGAATCAGGGGGTAACCAGCATCAACAAACACATATGCACTGTTGAGAAGGGGAAGCTTATTACTGCAGAGTAGTTTTCATCTGTGCTGTAAATAAAACAGGGGCTTTAAACAAAGCCACTTCAAACATGCATCTGCAGCAATTCTATTATTAAAGCTTGGTAGTGGCTCAGGGACAATCAATGCACTTTGCTTCAATACTGTTTTGATTTGCAATACAGTACATAGATTGTACAGTGCAGAGATTTATGAAACAGCTTATTCTCCACTATAGTTGTTCTCAACAAGCTTACTTAAGCCCTATATATCATAAGCTCTAAATCAAAGGTTTGATGTCACAGAGCTCTGGTAAACTGACTCCATGAAGCCGTAATTCTCCTCTTGCCCTCTGCCAAGATGTGTATTATCATCATCAAGGCCTCTGAAATGCTTCTAAAATGCATTTGTAGAATGTGTTGTATTATTAAAATGCTTTAAAAAATCCCCTATCCATCAGCTGGGGGCTTATTGGATTTTGTATTTTTCATTTTTACTGTTTGATCCAAAAATTGTTAGATACAAATCCTACTGAAATTCAGAGCAGAATTTTTTTTCAGTTAATTTCAGTCACACATTCACAATTTCAGGCTCAATAATGTACAAATACAGCATGACTTCTTGGGGGCATTTATATACCAATGCCAATTTTAAAGCTTTTGCTAATTTGTATGGAATACACTAAGACCTTATACCTCAAATCTGGTTCCCACAACCTGACCAGTACAGAAGAAAGAGAAATACAAGTCCCTTGGCTGCTTGTTATTTCAGATTAACAGGGGAAAATGTGCACTGATAGAGTAATGTGCACTCTCTGTTGATGCAGAGAGGTAGATGTTGGTGGAGGGGCTGGTGAGAATCCCATTGGTTTGGCCCTCACTTCCTTCACCCACATATCCCATGGGCATGGGGACATGCCGTGGGCAAAGGGAGAGCTTGTCCCCATCTTAGGCATTATTTCACTTCTCTGAAGCTATCAACTGCAGATGATGAGGCCCTAACTGCACATAATATTCTTCCTACTTTACCTTCATCAAGCACCCTCTATGTGTAGAGAACAAAGTACTTCCCAAATACCCAGTAGTATTGCAGGCTCCTCTGAGTGAGATTAGTGGAAGAGGCACACAAGATTTAAATGGTTGTCCTTAGTCAACCAAAGTGCCTTAGCTACCAAAGTACAGGAGAGAAGATCTACACTCTTTTGAGACAGGGGCTATGGATTTTATGTTCACTGTTGCATTATAAGACTGCATCAGGAGCAAGAAAATGATCTCAATATAAAGAAGAAATACAATTCAGCTAGTACAGAATGAAATAAATATCAGTTCTGTCATTGAACATCATTATAAACCATGCCAATCACTCCACATAGAGCAGAGGTCCATAAATACAGCTTTGACTTCTTGACTGTTTAAGATGGATAATTGCTTCTGAAGGCAAATGAGTCCACAAATGTGTATGTCATTGTGTACTTTAAATTATCAGTCTCCAGTTTACAAAGAGTATCTGACTGGACCTACGGCTTCTAATAATGCAGTTCAAAATAATTCATATCAAGTTGGGGAAGGAAAAGCATTTTTTTCCCTAAGTAATGTCTTAATATTTATAATTCATAAATAATATCTTCAATAATATCTCAATATCTTGCACTGGACAATAAATGGATATGCAATATGCCAATTATGCCAGCAAATAGTGCTTTATATCACATTTTCTGGCCTGCCTCCTCATGTACTTTTTATACATGGAAGAAGTTACTCATAAACAAAAGCAAAGACAATTTATTTTCCTCCCTTAAACTGCTGCTTTCATCTCTACAAGTGCCTTTCATGAAGTCTGTTTAAAACAAGAGTGAGTAAGCAGCTGGGATACTGCTCACATCACACTGCTAAGGACTTCCTGAAGATAACTGGTACTGTCTTCCTCTCAACACCACTTTGTGTCCAGCTGCTGTCCAGCTGTTATGTAGGTAGTTCATTGCTTAGGACAAGCATTTGTATATGTTGTGATGCAAAAAGGTTTGATTTTGTGAATAGCATCATAAATACTGATAACAGAGCAGTTGTAGAAGCAGCAGAAATAAAAATCATACCAGTTCTATCTGATGGGAACATATTATAATCCCCCCTTTAAAACAGGACCAGCAAACAATCAGTTTTCTTGGCTACTTCACATAACAGTACAGGGAGTTCAAACACATCAGCAACTCTACCGTCAGTTAAACAAGGCCAAATTCTGTTCTTTCATTCAGTTTGGAACACTGCATTTCATTCAGTGACATTTTCATTGATTTAAATACGCCATGTGTGAAATCTTGGTAATGCAAATCTGATCCACAAAACTTTAGACTTCATAAGGTCTAAGACATGGCTTTTAGGATCAGGGTTTAAGTAGGTGACCTCTGTAAACCCTCTGCTGGGGTAAATTTAACCTCGAAAGTAATTTTCTGTAAGAGCTTCAAGGAAGAGGATAATTTTTATATATTTGATCCTTACTTATGACACATTAATTTAACCAGTAATGTTTATATAAAACAAAGATTTTTGACTTGCAAGACAAATATTTTCTGCCACATCTAATGTCATTGCCTGACTACTGGCCAGTGGCTTTACAGTCCAGAAACTGCTCTCATTTTCAAGCCTCATATGTGCCAACAAAACACTGTGGAGTTACTGTATACCCTCCTTTTTCCATGTCATGCTTTCCTGAGATTTGGAAGCTTAAATTGCTCCTCTGGTTAAAGTAGACAGCAGTGCTATCTTTATCTAGCTGTTGGATGCTTCATTCGATTGCCTGAGTCATTGGCAAAATAGCTTGAGGCTAGACAGGTATATTACTCTTTAGAAACAGATGGTGTTGCACAGGGGAGATTTGAGAAACACATTCTTAATGCAGCAACAGATCTCTCTAAAATGAGCTGTCCAATTTATTATGGTTTATATAAAAATTCTGCCATTACCCTCTATTACCACCTCCCACTCCCCATTAAAACTACAGTATTTGGAAACAGGCATCAAAAGAAAGGAGTCCTATTTTCTGGGAAGCAATGTCAAGAGAAAAGAGCAACAATTTTTTTGTGTTTGCAGCAGGTATTTTGGCAGAGTCAAATTTGGAAAATTAATGTTGAAGATAAATATTAGATAAGGATGTTTTTGCCATTAGTGCCCAAAACACATCGTTTTCTGAAGAAAATGCAGTAGTTTGATATTATTTTTTTTATTAACAGCTTGGAGGTGGGGGCTAGAGGGAAGAAGCACAGAAAATCAGTATTGTTGCAACCATTTCCTGATTATTATCTTGCTGTTTCATCACCCAGCTATCTACCTGCACTTTTCTCATGGAAAAAATGAACCGCCAGCTATCTATCTGCACTTTTCTCATGGTTTATTAAAGGTATATCATGATTTCTTTCCAACACTATCTATTTAAAAAGAGATAAATGGGCATATGTCATTATTCTCTAGCACAGCATTCAGTATTTCACTCACAATGTTTTAATGCCAGTTCTGAAGTGTGAAATAAGCATCACATGGTCAAAATTGCTCTTTAGTTTTCTAAAAAGAACAAAACTTCATCTTCAAAAGAACCTCAGAATCTGGGAGGCACGAGACAGAAAGCAAAGAAAACTACTATTCCTATACACTTGAATTTCAGTTTTCACTTTGGATTTGGGGCTTCTAGATTTGGACATTTATATATGGCAAGAACTTTGGAGAGGAAAAAACATTCTCCTGCTTAGAACAGTTTATGATTTTGCAAGCATTAATTCCAGTTAGGGATTAAGTATTTGTTAGCTTTTTTTGTTTGTTTGTTTATATTTTCCAAGAACTTTTCGTTTACGGCATTGGCCATCTCTATAAAGGATGAAAAAGAGAAAGACTAAATACATAATCACATACAATGGTTTGTTCCTCAGTGTTGGTCAAACACAGAATTCAAACAAATAGTGGCAATGTATGCAATTGCTATGAAAATGGAAGAGATGGTAGCATTTAATTACCTAGATAGCCACAGCAGGTGACATACTGTCCCAGGTTGAAAGAAGCAAGATATATTCTATTTGCCATCTGTATGGCAGTCGTCTCCNTCTCCTTAATTTCAAATTTAAAACGATTTGGAGGGAAGGGGTTTACATTTTTTCCATTTCAGGGGAGGCTCAGACACCTGTCTTTCCAAACCAAGACACATACCTCAGTAATTTTTTGGAGTCTAGGGGGAAAAAACCACCAATGCTGTAAGAGTTTTTATTTTCACCTAAGTAAGGATATGCTTGTCTGCTTATGGCTTTACCAGAACCTACTGGGTACTATCTGTTCTTCAGGGAAGAAAATATAAACAGCATTAAGAACTGCAGTAAGAACAGACTGACTCATCTTTTCCTTTACAAAGTGGGGTGACATCACTCCTCCAGCTGCTCAGTGTGGGGGAGATCAGTTGGTGATAATCCTTGCCAAATGTGTCCAACAAGCACAGATGAGGAGTGGAGATTTCACATCATAACAATCTCCTTCCCTCTGAGCTTGTGGAGTCTCTTTTGGATGAACACAGCATGATCTAGGGCTCTGCATAATTTCAGGGGATATGTCTAGCCAGGAGTGCTTGACGCCAGGCAGAAGCCACTCTTGGAGGCATTGTTCCATGGCAAACTAGTCAATAATCCACCAGAAAATCCATTGATGTAAATGCTGATTGGAGATGCATTACCTTTAACTTCTTGGCTTTGCTCACATCAATATGTGTGGTCATTGTGGGCAAGCACACTGAGGGAGTAAACAATTTAAACTGGACCACTAGTGCTCAGCAGGGAAAGAAGACAGGTCACAGCATGAACTGTCCAGAACTCTCTGATTTTGTCCCAGAATTTGCAAGGATGTGATGAAGTCTTCTTGCAGATTCTTATATCACAAAGGCATATGGACATACTTTGTGTCTCCTGGCCACATTCAAGAATTTCCAGCAAGCTTCTTCCTCCCATTCTGCTCACATGAAAGTGGTTAGATGTGCCTTGATGCACAAAAGGCAGCGGGCATCAATCATGGTGCTGTTAGATAATACATTACTTGTAGTGAAAGCATTTAGAAAACTGGAGACTAATTTTATCAAGAAGTTGCAAGAAGGAACAATAACTGCAGGGACATCAAATTTTTTTTTTTAAAGTGCTTGACTAAGTTTCTGGCATGAAAGCACCCTAGATAGGAAAATCATTACAGATACTTGTTCAAATTCCATTCAATTTCAGGAAAGTACTTTCCATTGATTCTAATGGTCTTCACATTAAAGTCTTAAAATTGATTGATTTTTTTTTTTTTTTAATGCAGTTGAGCTCCTCATTCACAAGCCACTCATGGCTTCTCAATAGCCAGCTAAGTCTAAGCTATATTTATTGGGAAGTGTCCATGTTCAAACTAAGCATAGAGCAAAGAGTGTGGCAATAGAAGGAAGCAGCCAGAACAAAAAAGGAATAACCTCTAAGTACACTTTATTTAAAATGTACAGTGTCTGAGGGCCACTTGACTGCATTGTTCCCATTCAGCTAAGGGACAATCAAATAGGTACATATTGTCAGCACGGAACAAATAATTTACAATGAACTAATAATATTCTGATGAATTTTAGACTGCCTTCATTGTTCAGTATTAGTCTGAACAAACAAGGAGAAAATAAAATCCTCTGTGGAAAGCACTAGTCAACTAAGGCAGTCCTGAGAGTGGCAAAATCTGTAAGAATGTTCTCCAAGGACTTTTGATCAGTCAAGTGGTATTTCATGCCTTACAGAGGATTTTAAAACTTTTCAGTATAGGAAGTGATTAGTAAACACATACCTATAAATATGTGATTTTTTTCCTATTTTTTTAGAATAGCAAAAAACCCACAACTTTCTATTGTAGGAAGCTGGCATTTTAACAGAGCGTACATAAAATACTGTGGCACCTTTATATGCAGGTAGCAATTTACACAGTGCATCTGAAAATACTGAGGCAGGATAATACTACTCACTACTACTGAGTAGCACCTCAGTCCATGAAATTTTTTTACTAAAATTAGTCTCGTGTGCTGCATATAAGAAACAGATGCTGAAGTGAATCAGTCAAATCTTGTA
Organism: Ploceus nigricollis; assembly: GCA_013399945.1. Lineage (NCBI taxonomy): Eukaryota > Metazoa > Chordata > Aves > Passeriformes > Ploceidae > Ploceus > Ploceus nigricollis. Next base: position 554,372 of record VXBC01012978.1, read on the forward strand.
GTCCGCAATGACAAAGGTCTGGGCAAAAAATGTTTCATTCAGGCAGGCCTGAAGAACCTCTGCTTCTTACCCTGCTCTGTAGAAATTTGCACTTGACACTCTGTAGGAAACTTACAGAAACAACACAAACCAAGTCTATAGGCCTCACAAACAACAATTAAGATCCTTGAAACGGCAGGGAATTTGTTAAATTAAACTTCAAAATGATCCCAGGACAAGACTGGTACTCATATTACAATCAAAAAATAACAATGACACTAGCTAAAATCCCTGCTAAGTTCTCTTAACAGAGAAAAATTCAGCTTGACCTCAAATCCAAAAATGAACTTAATCGAAACAAGTAGGCAAGACTATGGTATTTTTCCATGGGTTAAGCATGGAAAAGAGTCTGATTCCATGTAATGAAATGACTTTTAATCTACACAAGCCAGAACCAACAGCACAGATACACACAAAACAGAAATATGGTCATGCAAATGGATCGATCATTTCAACTAAAACAGGGTGTGCTCACAGTCAAGCAAGAAAATGTTATTCTATTTAAACTGTACTATAAACTGCACAGGGGAAAATCCTCCCATGGAGAGAAACAAGGAAATAAATAGGTGGTGACCATATAGGCAATATTGTGAATACCTTCCTTAACTCCATGCTGCTGAACTTCTCTCTCTCCCAGTTTTCAATTTTATTATCTGTTTTTAAGTAAATAACTTGCACTAAGTCTGTAAATGGGCAGAGCCTCTCTGCAGCAGCAGTAAAGGAAAAACTTCCCTCTCCCTAGTTTCACAGCAGACATTTTGTAAATATATTCTCTCGTGGCTTTCCTCCCATCCTTCTTCTTTAGGAAAACCTTTACTCCCTCTGACTGTCAGCTCCACTTAAGCCCATTTTGGATTTAGGTGTCTCATTGTTCCTTTGAATGAACTATTTGGAGCAACCTTATGAGCTGACTGACCAAGAAGACTAAGAGGAAATGGATTTCACTTTTCATGGAGTCAAGTCAAGATCACCCAAAGTGAATAGAAGGAAATTGATAATTCTGGAAGAGTCTTCAGGCCCAACTGTCTTCCACATAATAACTATAGCTCTGATTTCAGAACACAAGGTCTTCTAGCACTTTTCCTTTTGTTCTAGAAAGATTAAAATCAATAGTGTTAGCTTCTTCCTAGCAACCCACAAGCTTCTGAACTGAGTTTATGAGGCTCATAAGTCTATTGGGATGCTAGGAAAACATGAAGAGTTCCAAGTTTCTCTCTAGTGTACTTCTTGTTCTACTACTCCTGAGTCCTTCTCCCTCTTGTCATATCTCTGAGCCAAAGATTTTGTGCAAAGAATATCAGTGTGAGATATGAGTCTTATGCTGTTCAGCAAAGATTTTTGTCTAATTGTCATACAGAGATGTGCACTCCATGAATGCTTCTCTGCATCCAGTCTCCTCCGTTATATCCAGAATCATATTGAATCCATCCCTACCTAAGAGAGTGTTACTACTAACAGGTGAAAATGTTTCATAAGAGACACTTCCTCCTGGAAATGTCACAGTATGCTTTTTATTTGTTTGTTTTAATTATCCTTGTACTGGCAGAAAACTGAACACAGCTGCACTGAAATGCTGATACTAAATTTTGCATATTCCATAAACACATGTTTAAAAACAACATCCAGTGATACAACTGAAATTCTTACCTATTATAAAAGTCAAAAGTTCTCATCCAGTGCTTGGTGGAATACTTTTTGCTTTGTTCCATCAGATGGAAGTTATCTCATTCCCAGAGATTTTTAGTCTGAAGATTCATCCATTTGACTCCTTTCCAAAATTCCTCAGGCTATATAATAAAACTTACCCATGTCATACATTGAATCTCTGTGACAGGATGAATTTCTTTGCTTAGGCTGATGCAACCACAGATTTTAAAAACTTTAAGATGCTATTAAAGCCTCTTGGAAGACTCTGCCTTATCTCTTTCTTCAAAACTTTTCAGTGTCATTCTTCAAAGATTGATAAAAAGGTCTATTCTGTTGTGAAACCATGATATAAAACTTCAGTATACTCATTGTTCAATAAGGTAAGAGGGAGCTGAGTTCCATTCAATTGCTGTGACCCTTCAAGCAGGTTATATTCTCCATCTACTGTGACAATCAAATACACAGTTTCACAAATACAAAGTTTCTTTAAGTCCCACTGTCTCCAGCCTTGGAAATATCTTTTTCAGAGTGGACAGATGTTCAACCTTACCTCTGCCTCTTCTGGGAACGTTGTCAATTCTCTCTACGACAGTGTTGAAAGATAACCTTCAACAGATTTTCCATTGCTCTCTAGGAATATCCAGGTGGTGACAACATTTCATAGGGCAAGCCATTACATTTCAAGTAGCCCTTTCAGGGCTTTAGAGAGGTAAATGCCTTCCTGTCTCCCTCAGGAAGATATGCTGACAGTTTACAACTTGCTGCACTTAATTTTGACCATACACTGGGGGTGAGATTAATCATAGGTACCATAGATATTTTTGTCTGGTTTAACTAAAGGCAATAAAAGCAAAGCTTATTCAGGAAATTGCACTGTTGACACAATACTCGCAACCCTTGATCTTTGTTCAGGAAACACAGAGAACTACTCCTGTTCTCAGGAGTTTGACTAGACCTCATCCTGGACACAATAAGCTTGGTCAGCTGCCCTTGACTCAGGCTACCTGCAGCTTCTCTTGAAGTTTCTTATTAATTAGAGAAGCTCAAGTATAAGAACCATGTCTAGAGCACAGCAGCTTGTGTAGAATAATAGGAAATATTTATTTCATATATATATGTGTGTGTGTACATATATATTGTTTATAAAATATCTGCTTTATTTTCCCTTGGTTTTTTTTCAGTTTTGTTTTTTAGTGTTTTGAGGACTCACATCCTGGATCTCGGCTGGAATTTGCTAAGTGCCCTTGTTTATTCAGGCTATGGTTGTTATAATTCTGGACAACTTTAAGTTTACAAACAAGCACAAAATAAGTTCCTTTATTTCAGAAGTACCTTTCCTGAGCTTGATTGCTTTCAGATGGCTTTGTGTTCCCTGGATTGATTCTACATGCAAGTCTTGTAAGTTATTCACTGTTGCTTCCACTTGAGTTGCTAATCCTGTTGCTTTGGGGAAGATTAAGTCCTTTTCTGACAGCAATAATCTCTAAATATTCCTATCACAACACCAAAAACAAATCAACCCTCCACTTTCAAACATCCAAGCAGGCAAGCAAGTTATATGCCATTAGTCTGACTGGTCATCTCTTCTGTAGCAAAAGAATCCTGTGCTAATCCTGCATTCTATTGCCATCAAACCTCATCATGTGCATCAAGTGTTCCTATGTTTCAATCTTCTCAGTCTTTTTTGTACTTATGGTTTTCCTGTCATCACTACTTTATGAAACATAATATGAAGGAATGGTTCAGTTAGTGTTTTCCTTCCCTTTGACAGCTTTATATGGAAATTCCTTTATGTTTGACCAGTTTAAGCTGATGTACAAAGAACAAATGTACTATATGATTATGATTGCAATGTTTCTGCACCTCACCTTCTACAAAATAATGTGTTTTTAAAATAGTTGCATTCAGAACAGTAAGGGTGGCATGCTTTATGGACACACAGAGTGCTTCTTTTTACAGCCTGCACCTTCTCCCCACATCTCCTTTTTTTGCTTTAGGTTAAAATAAAACCAACTAATGTTAAAAGCACATAGCTCTTTGTGCTCAGCCTTTCCATTACAGTAATTGCATCCTGCTTCCCAAAATTCCCCTTTCAGATGCAAAAGGAAATTCTACCTTTTCTTTTGTTTCTTGTTCTGAACTTCAGCTCTTTGTAAACCTTATCCCACAACCGGCTGTGTTTAATTCCTAGAATAACTCATAAACAAAGAAAGCCAGCTAGTAGCTCTTGGGTGCTCTGGGGAGGACACTAATAATGCTGCATAAAGTATTATCAGATTAGGATTTTCCAGTGACATGACTGCTTTTCCTCCACCCTCCTTGGATGTGCAATTTATGCAGCAGATGACATAATGATCTTTGACATCTCACACAGTGTATGCCGTATGCATATGACAATGGGATAGCACTGGATGGAAAGCTAAGACCTCTTACTTCCTTAGCACTGCATCTGCTCACTCTAATCATTATGGACATTCACATGCTGTTTTTATTTTCTTTTAATAGGGGCTATAAAGAGAAGGAAATAAGTAATTACTCTACTATATGTAGTTTATTTTTAGCAAAGTGACACCTGTCACTGAATGAGACTTCTATTCAAATATTTACAGATTCAATTTTTCCATCCCTTTTATCTCCACAAGACACTTTTCATTCTCTGTTGACACTTAGTCATCGATGGTTTTTTGACACTGAAAAAGAATTGTACTAAACGACATATGCTTCAAAAATACCTCTCTGTCCTCCCATAAAGGTGCACTTCCAAGGTACAAGCAGTGCACAGAAACAGGAGCTGTGCTTCTGATCTGCACAGGCAATACCTAACTTCCAAAGCCAAGCCTCAGAAAGGCTGTGCAGGAAAGCACAAAGCTATTCTAAAACCCCACCAAAAGAAGCAGGCTGCCTGGTGCAGTTTTTCTCCCTTCGAGTTCAAGGGATCCAAAAATATTTGCTAAAGACCTGCACACGTACCAGAGCTTTAGGGAATGATCGTCTTTGTAATGAAGTCACTATACATAGAAAGACACTGTTAAATGCCTTCCATGTCAGCTGTTATTAGTGTGCTATTCAGAAACATGCACACAGAGATTTGTTCAATAAGCTGCAGTCACCACACGGCTTCAGATACCTCACTTTCGTTCTGCTCAGTAATTCATCAATCCTAATATGACTGTAATACCCACAACATTCCAAACTTTTAGAGTGCTGCCAATGACTACAGTTTTAAAAATAAAAATTGCCAAAAAGTTTCTTCTCCTCATCATAAATGAGGACTTTTCCTACAAAATCACCCTGGCCTGGGACCAAAAATGGGCAATAAACAGCATTGGAATAGTGACAAGTTTGAATCCCATTATTTCACAAGACAGCCAGGCTAGAAATGAATGGTACCTGCAAGAGATAACAATGAATCTCATCTTCCAGCATCACACAGAACCAGCTTCTTGATCTGAAACAGAAACTGAAAAATCACAAGCTGCTGCTTTCTCACATATAATAATACATTTTAAAATCCTAAGACCTCTGTACCTTTCTCTCTCTCCCTGCTGCTTTGAAAGCTGGGCTTTTTGTAATATAGGCAATATATTTTAAAAATAGGTAAGGAAAAGGTGCTTCCCTAAACATCCAGAATGATTTAACCTACAATCTCTCTTCCACACCTAAAGCAGAACACACAAGAGGATTTGTGGAATTGCATTCTACTGTTGTCCTCTAGCACCCAAAGCCTAATAATGTTAGCCCAAGTCATACTAATGGATCTTTGACATTGCACAAAAAGTCTGTAAGAGCTTGTGGGGCAAAATTACAGTTTTATGAATGGTAGCCTTTAAAAGCAAATATTTGTTTGGTCCTCTGCTCTTCAAGCTGGCCTTTGATGGAGAAATAAACAATTATTTTGCCTCTCAGAGGTATTATTTAAAACACAGATATGTATTTCCCTCTATGAAGCTGGATGAGATTAAGTATCTTTCAAATACGGAATAAATGAGAGCCTAAATGAGTCAATGGTGTTATTGTTGGTTTTGTTACTATCAATTTTTAAGGGACACAGGTTTCAATGTAGAAGAATAAGAATACATTGCTATGAAAAACTCCTTAATATTTCATAGAGACCCACAAAGTAAGCAATCATCTTGAGCAAACAAATAAATACTGCTAAGTGGTAAAATATGCAAATCAGGTATTTAAGCTTTTAGGCATTCGGTTTACCTACAAAACAAACCTGAAATTTACAGCAGAAATCTGTAAAAGTAGAAAGCTGTGTTTGCTTTAGGTATTGGGATGTCGCAAGTCATGCTCTTTCTGCAAAAGATATTATTTTAAAGGACTGCAGGTCATTGTTGCTACAAAAGCAACAGAGAAAATGGAATGAGAACCTTTACACTAGAGTCACTGATGAGTAAAAGAATGTTGCACATTGTGTGGAATAAACAGGAACAACTTTCTTCTGTATGTTTTCCTTATTTTTCATTATGTTTGACATTTCTGAGACTTGTTGTAACTTCTGAACTGCCTACTGCAGTGAGTGGTAGGAGATCAGACTTCACTGTGTTACACTGTGGAGCTGCAGAAAAAAAGAAAACGTGAGAAACTGAATGACCTGGCAGAGGTTTGAAGGTTGAGATGGTGTCCCAGATCATGCAGTCAAACAAAACACAAGCTGTGTGTACATACTACAGAAGTTCTGCACATAGTGATCGAAATGCTCTATCTCTCTTGTTCTTTTGCTGTGCTGCAACATATAATATTGAGGTGGAAATGGGACGTGACCTGTACTTGCTGTTCCCAGCATGTTTAATGGTACAGCTACTCCCTAGAGTCCACATTGCCTGGGACTCCAAAGTAGGACACTGCCAACATAGACAGTTTAGGGTCAGTCCCGTTCCTATTACAGCTTGCTCAGGATGAAAGTAGAATAAAATATTGGCTTTTGGCTGGCAAGTCACATATTTAAAACAACCATAGATGCTACAGGTAAATTAGGCACTGTTTAATCCTCTCCTCATTTTTAGAGACAGACCTAGCTATTGAGGTTCCTTAATGCCAATACAACAGAGAAAGATAGGCTGGATTACTTTTTTCACCCATCAACAGAACTGTGGTCATTACAACGCTTAATTCTTATATCCTTCCTGAGTATACATGAAATTTATTCTGAACGTAATCCCCCTTGATGTAACTGCTCTGTGTTATGGATGCAACACTTAGTCAGAACACAAGAAAGAGACCCTGAGAGCTTGTTTTGGAATAGTCAGTGCTGGAGGATTAATTTGTCAGAGACAAATAAACAATAAGTGTTACAGGTGCAAGTACAAGCTGTCAATCAGAGCTCTCATCCAGTCTGTTAAACCATATTTAGTGATGCATGGAACTCGCATTTCATTTCAAGCATGCAAGACTGCATTTCTAGCAACCTCTGACTTGAGCACAGCTTTTCTAAAGAAAGCAAAATCTAAAAAATTACCACCCATCTACCCATTGTGCTTGGATGAAGATCACATTGAGGCAGCTGTGCTTCCAGAGACTGTTCTAAACTGGCCATTTGGGCCAGTTTTCTACTTGCCTGGTGTCACTAGAGCAACTAAAAGGAGTCAGATGCATGACTGGGATCTAAGCCCCCAAATAAGAAATTCTCCTTTGTCCGTGACAGCAAATTTTCTTAGACAATTTCCTCTGGTATTATTTCTTTCTTCTTTTTCAGTTTGTTTTAAGAGTGCCAAAGCAACAATCTCAATATAAGCCCTTCAGATAACAGTTTCAGGATTATGACGAACACTTGAATGACTAGCAGTAGAGCCAAGTTTGTCTTGTCTGGTTCTACAACATTTCGGGAATACTTTTTTTCCCCCTGGTGTTAAATGTTGAAACAATCCAAGCATTTCACATATGGCAGTATTGCCTTAAATCCTCCCTTCTGTTTAGTCAGCCTCCATGTGTACCACTAGACCACTGTTTATACACTAGCAACCATAAAGGGAAGAATCTCTTAAAATCTGCTGTTTCTTGTTTCTCTTCATACTGATAAAGCTTCCTTCCTTCATTTAGTTATCATTCTGATAAAAGGGAATCTGTTCTTTATAGCAACATAAATCAGGAATAGGTTTGTTACCTTGAGTGAAGTGATTCCTCACATTTCTCTCTGTGTGTGCGGAAAAAATACTCTCATACACTTGCAGTCCATTAAACTATAATTCAATGTCTTTGCATAGATCAGGACACATTGGCATTCGGTAAAAGGTTAAATGAGAGAAAAAATATCTGAGTGTTCCTCCTTGGCTCTGGAGGATTTGGTCCTGCCCTAACTTACTGGTGAAAGGGATGCTGGAAGTGCAATGTTTAGAAATCACAGTAAAAGACAGACTCTTGAAAGGGTCCATTGTGTACCACAGTTTCAAGTAAATACCATAGAAGAACTATATACAGTAAGAAAATATTAGTATTAGCCAAAAATTGATGGACTAAAAGAGAAGATGGAACTACCATGCAAAGGTAAAAATATTACATTGATGCACAGTTGTTCTACATTGGTATAAATGATCAAATCATGTTCTTGCTACTGAAGGGCCAGGTGTGCTAATATGAGAACCTGGATGGCTGCATGTAGCGATGTAGCATTGAAAAACCAATGGTTTTCAGCTGGGTTTAAGCTAAGAAAAGAGAGTAGGAATTATTACTATTATTATTACGATTATTATTATTATAATAACATATGCTGAAAAGCAATCTGCCATTTTAAGAATCCTTTCCCCTTTCCTAATCCCCAGTACCTTTCTATTTGCATTCAACATTTCTTACATACCAGGGGGATTGATGCTGTCCTTTGGTGAGATATATGTTCAGTTTTGGTCCTGACATTATATGTAACTTCTGTATGTAACTCTTATGAGTTATGTGATAAGATTGAGCATCCCTGACACTGCCGTGTGAGTAGGGAAATGAACAGGATGGGAGAGGACATCTCATGCTTTCTGCAATTTCTGCAGTTGCTAACACAAAACTGAGCACCTCACTTCTAAGGAGCTCCAGCTTTGCCTCAGAAGGCTGGATGCACTGATAACAAATTCAAATAGATTTCCTGTCTCCCTGTGTGGTGATAGGTTTCAAAGGTGATGTGCATCTGACGGGATTCTCAGGTCTTCCAGGTTCTTGCTAAAAAAATCCAAAAATCTGGAAGTCCTAGTCAGTGCAATAATGTCTGAATCTGCAAGGCAACTTCATCTTACAAACACATAAAATTGAGGTTTTCAGGCTTGTGAGACAGCTGTCTATTGGACTGCCTCCATGCTGCAGTCTGGTGAAAGCAGCTACCAAGTCAGGGAGTTCACGGGTCAGCTGATTCTGGAAGCTGGACATAGGGAAATGTCTCTGTTCTGGATTAAGACGTATGGTGGCCATAATCTTTGCCCCTCTCTCCCCTCTATTCAGTAGTGAACAGCCATGAACTTAACAAAAGTCAGATTGATTTCACTTGATAGCTGCTGGAGTCCCACTTAGTACATGCTGTCCATCTGCTGTTCTTTATCTGAAATCTTTCTTTCACCCCCAGTATGTCTGCTCTGAATGTTTAAAAAAAGATGCTTTATCCTTAGAATCTGGCACCTATTATATATTGCCACATGTGTTTGTTTGTGTCTTATTTTATTTTTGTTTTCTTAACACTTCATCCAAAGCAAAATGTTGTGCTGCCTTACCAAACACTTTTCCTCTTACAACAGTGTTCTGATAATTTATAGGACAGTGAAAAAGCAACTCCCAAGACACTTTATGGATCAGATCTTCAGCAGGCACAATGTGGCGAAGCCCTGTGGGCCTCACTGAAGCAATAATAATTTACACCAGCGGATGGTCTGGCCCTGCTGTAGCTATTCCATCTTTGAGCTACTGCAGCAAAAATCTCAATGCTTACAACAAAACCAGCAGCATCAGGAGGTGGTGAAGGAAAATCCACACAATCAGTCTATGGGAAGTCACAATTGTGCTGAAGAAGGTCTGAAGGGATCCCCTTATTTCAGGTTTTCCATGCTATATTTAGCAAGAAGGATTGCAAAGCTAAAAAATACATTCAATTATGGTTTTCTTAGTTTTAGAACAAACCCAGCAAGGCTGAGATCAACCACTGATTCTAAAGGTTTTTTTAGTTCATGATAGAGATGCTGGGTGATGATGATATGTCTTTTACATTGTAAAAGTGCACAGACCTTATTCCAAGATTTAAACCATGCATTTCCCTTACCAAACCCAGTGCTTCATGCCCACAAGCCTTGCTGACCAGAGCAGTGGGAAAGCTGCACACTTTGAATGTAAGTGCAAATAAGAAAGAATAAGACTTTGTGGCTTTTTAAATTTTCCCTTACTTTCCTGACTTTTAAAATTACTTTGCTATCTCATGAACTGATGTACTGCACAGATGAGCTACTCAGTGAATGCAAAGGCGGTGATTTTCCATGGAGTATTATAGTTAGCAGACCTATCAGCTCATTGATTCATTAACTCAAAATGAACACATTCTTACATTCTATTTTTTTTTTCTTTTTGGTTGCACATGGTTCATTTCAGACATATTCCCCCCTGCTTTCAGCTATGTAAGCAAATTAACACCAGTGAGACTCAGAATCTATGAAAATGCATCCTCTGAGCATCTGGTAAGTAGATTTTTGTTATGCCTTAGAAATGAGGATCAGACCTAGGTCAGGTCAAGTGCTGTGAAGGACATGCTGAACATATCAATTTGTAGCCATCACTAGTCTCTGGTTTCTGCATTTTTAAGACACACAATGATAGCTTATTCATTGTACCAACATGCAGAATTATTGATAGAATTAACACACATAATCGCAAAAGGAGGAAGTATCCAGATTTTTTTTTTAACATCTACATTTCTTTCTCTCAACTGAAAATCTATAGAGGTTTTGTTGTTTGCAGGTCTGATGGAAGAGAACAGTGTTAGTAGTATTAGGAAGATACAGTTGGAATATTCTAAGCACAACCATATTAGTCTTTGCATTCTTGCCTCAGCAGGGATGACGGGGATCAGAATAGATTAGAAGGAGCAGATAGACACAGCCAAACTGTCTCTGCTCCCCTTCTGTGGCTGTTGTCAGAGGTCTACTTAAGGCACAGTAGTGAAACAACACACACACTACATTACTGAGACAATACACAAAACATCAATGGAGAAGGCAAAAATCTTGGCTTCACTGGCATTGTCCCTCTCACATCTTATCCAGACAATGCCTTTTGTTACGTGTTATGTGTACTAGAGGATGTGTACTTGCACAGGATTTAATTAGCACTTTAAAGCATCTTTTCAGTGTAAGAAACTGTGTGGTGAAACAGGAAACACAAGTGTGTTTCATTTAACTGAAATCAATGAAAGCATCTGTGAAAAAATATTCTCATTGACATCTTTACTCAAGTATAATCCTTAGTGACTCAAACTTTCTATCAAACCCTGAGGTCACAACTGCAATTGAATTTTCTGTTAAAATTCTGCCTCAAATGCAACTGTTTGCTAAGGGCTTCATTACTGAAAGTATGATCGTTGTAATTAATGATTTTGTTTTACTTTTGAAAAGAAATTTGATAAATTATGTTCAGGCAACAGTAATTATTAATGCATTTCAATTACACTTTACTTGAATTATAAAACCACAAGAGTCAATTGCAGAGATGAAGTTTCTTCTGAATCACCCAAACCAGCATTTTGCAAGGCATTTTCCTTGGTTATCTAAAATGTTGTTTGACAGGGTATTCTTCTAAGGAAACACACATTCTGGTGAAAACTTGACTGGAAAACTTAGAGTCCAGTTATCTTTACAAAAAAATAGTAACCTATGGTACATAAAAGAACATATAGATCTCATAGCAATTTCCATAACTAGAAAAAGAAGGTGTCTGAAGGTGCTGTGACTAATAAGTCACCAAATCAGTGCTTCTTTTATGGCAGCTTTGGAGAGAGACTCAAATAAATCAGATTTGTCATAACTCTAAATACCATTTGAAATGTCAGCTGGGATTTCGAACTTGGTGTACCATGGCAATGTGTTTGTAAGCCTTTCACAGTTCAAGAAGCCATTTTCTGTGGGAAAAATTCTTCATTTTTTTCAATCATCTTTCTTCTATCTGTTCACATCAGATAAAGATGCTCATTCTGTTCAATCCGAATGCAATTTTTCTTAACAAACACGACTCTGAGTATGTAAAAGCGGTCCTCTCAGAAACTGGTTTAAACAATGCTGGCATTTTACCCATTTGGTTTTCACAAAACCTGTGGCAGCACAGAGCAGTCTTATTGCTTGCACTAGCAGGCAATCCAGTTAATTTCTATGTTTTAAAAATGACTCTTTGCCTTAGAAAAGGTCTCTACTCTTCACAAGCCATCTGCTGAAATGTAAGAGGTCATTCCTTTGAAAGAAAGCAATAAGGGATAGGATGGAATCCGTGGGATCTCACAGCAGTTTCTTTATGGCATTTTGGTTTTCAGTGATGAAGAAATAAATATGAATCTGAAATTAAAGTCTAATAGAGGAGCCATCAACAGAAAGCAAGAGTATAAAACACATTTGGACTGGATTGGTTTAGAGCAGGCTGTCAGCACATTACCTGACTCACCTGTACCATTACTCTTCTGAGTTCACTTGTGACCACCAATCCAAGATGTAAACCACAGAAGGCAGGGAATACTCTAAATTAATAAGCCGTCAGTGACTAGCAGGGTGAAAACAACATTGGTTTTACATTATTTACCATCTATTATATGAAGACAGCATAGAGCAACGGTGGACAAAGATCTGACTTGGTTTCATGGCACAAAGATTTATTTCCCTCAGTGTTAATCTGCCTTTATGCAGCTATGCCAGATCTAGAAGTATATCATTCTCTCAGAACAAAGTAACTGCAGTTTGACAGAGGATCTAAACATGAAGTAATATCTGAGGTGGCACTTCATGTCTTCTCAGATTGTTGGGATGGTTTAGGATATTAGCTGTCCTGAACTAAGATTCCTGCTAGTGTAGAAACATCACAAACTCATATTCAGATACAAGGCTGTGTTTCAGTTAGAGTTACTAAAAAACAGGGTTCCTTTTTCTCTTCTTTCAGTTCTATGTATATGTATTTTGACAGTAAATTCTTCTCCCTGCCATCTATAGATTTTATTGTCTTTGTAAAACTATGTTTACAAAGCCTTAGGAACAATTTGGTTTATACAAGAGAAGCCTATTACATAAAGTATTAAATTCCACCTTTGCAAAACTCGCAAACAACTCCCAAAGAAACAAAGGCCACCATGACTGAAATGAAAAGTTTTCAGTGTCCTCTTCAAACACCAAAAATATTGTTTTCCTTAAAAATCTCACAACAGCACAGGGATAAATGGATCATTCCAATAACTACCCACTAATGTAATCTTTTTAAGATACTGTTTTCACATACATTTTCATAATTATACAGGCGTATGAATTAATTTATTCTGAAATTCATTTATACTGAAATAAAGTGAGGAAAGACTTCTTATCTCCTTTTTTTGGTCTTGTAACTCTTTTTATAAAAAGACAATATTAAAAAGGTTTGTTCTCTAATATTCTTTGGAGAAAGGTGTTATTCATTTACCAGGGTGATATACAGTGACAGAGGAAATGATTCCCTGTTCTGGATTAAAAATTCAAAGTGCATGGTGTAAATACTGAGCAAAGAGAACATGCAATCTCTGCTGTGGCAGATACAGAGAAGGAAGGCAGCTGGGCAGAAATGTACTGTCAAAACACTCTGCACTGGCAAACCAGACCCTATGTAATTACAGGAAGCATCTTCAGGGTAATTCAGGAACATTTAAACCCCTCTGCTTCTCCAGGCATTTAATTGAAAGGGATAAAAATTCCTGCAGAAATTCAGCATTAGACAATAACAGGAATGGAAAATAATAATATACATGGAATAGTTCTTGTCATAGTGTCCTCTTCCACTTTTCTCTCGTAAATGAAGAATTATTTTACTTTTTTATTAATTCTAGCAATTACAGAAATTTATCCATTGCTTTTGGAATGTTGGTATAATGATTCTGTCTATAGGCATGGACCAAAAAGCACCACACCTGTGTTGATGCCTCAGGTTTTAGCTTTTATATTTTTCAGATTCTGTACTGCTATAGTGTGTAGTTCTGCGCTTCCTATTAAGGGATGGTAAGCTCTCTTCACAGAGTAGGTAGACAAAACAATTCCTTCTCTAGCTGGGGACCAAGGACAAATGATCCAAATCTCAGGCCCAAAAGCATAAACAACAGTGGACTGAAGAGAGAAAAACAAGAAGGATGGGACTTCATAACCTGAAGCTATAATTGGACAATTAACCCCAAGATGCTAATGGACCAGAACTTATAAAAGAGAGTGACCCATTGGCCATTTTGTGACCATTTTGGGTTCATCTTGGGTGCAGCCCTGGCTGGGCTCTTGTACTGCCCATTGAGGCCTTTTAATAACCACCTACTTTATTCTTTAACTCCATCTAGTCCCTGTTCTAGGTCAGCCTTTGCAAGGCATCGGTTTTAAGGACTACAACACACTGCCCATGTAACAGGTATATGCCAAGCATAAGGTACACGTGTCCTTGTTACCAGCACTACAGCCACCATGAAAAAGTGGCCAGGCCAAACATTACATGGGGAAGCCAGCTCCAAAAATGCAGAATTTCTTTGGAAGCTCTGCTTAAATTTTAGGAGGAGAGTTTCCAGGTACATGATAACTGTAGCCAGGGGCAACTGGTTTCACAACTTTCATACTCATATGGTTGTGAAATGTTTTTATGTTTTTTGAAGCCACTGGGAATCTAGGTGTGATTTTCAAAAGGTGCAATAATCTAACCTCGTGTACTTTCCCCGCGTAAGGGTTAGCCCACCAGCTACAGTAGAAGTAAGAGAGTTAGAAAAGTTAGGGCAGCAAGGTATAGCTTCCATTGTAAACCAAGCTCATTGTTTGTTTCACACTGGCGTAATACCAGTGATTGTGTTGATAATACCAGGAAGGTATTTCTGACTTACATTTGAGTAACTACCTGAGTTAAAATCCAGCAAAGTACATGGAACCCTAAGAAAATCTTTAATGTACTTGATAATATGTTGTAATATCAGAAGAGCAACCTTTGTTTACAAAAGTATGTTGATTCTTTGTTTTAACAGTGACTTAGTAGGACAGGAAAAAAACATATTTTCCAATAAAATTAAAGCCTTTGTATTAACAACTTAATAGTGTGATATTTTCTTAGAGTGTTTCTGTTGAGGTTATAAATCACTTTGCTTCATGAGCATTATGTCAAAGGCTGCTTTTCAACCTGGAATATTAGATTACCCTTTATTACCATTAGGATGCATTCTTCTCAGGCTATAGAGATTGCATTTCCCTTTTTCTGTAATTTCAAAAAGGATTTCTCAAGAAAGAACAGGACAGAAGTATTTTACAATTCAAACCTTACTCATTTATGCAAATATTCTAAAAGCTCAAGCAGGAATTCAGTTTTTCAGACGCATTGTGCTTCCTGAAAACAATGAAAACCTTTTCTGTATCCACAAAGCCAGCATTATATAGCAACAAGATAAAATGGTCTTGCTTCCACCTGTTAAAACACAGCCAACTGTTTTTTTTAAGACTAGACTGTATTAAAATCTTACTCAGTACTCTCTGCTGTTATGTACCATTTTCTTAAAGAATTATTAAGACTCTAGAAGTGAACTTAGGAAGCGGCAACCAGGAGGGACGTTTTGGATCATCAGATACTCTTCCCTGCTAATGCAAGGGCACCATGTCAAGTATTATCACTGAAACAAACTTTTCTGGTGCTGTTTTAATTCCACTTTTACACCCATCTTCTGCTGCAGAGCTAATAGAAGCTTGGTCACCCACCTCTCAATCCAGGGGGCAGCCAGTTCACATCTACCAGAATCTGATGAACTTATAAAGAGTCAGAATAATTTTTTGTTACTTCTCAGCCTCTCTTCCAGGTCCTCTAAACTTCAGTTTCCAAATTTCCTCACCCAGGAATCAAGTACTCCCATACAATTTTTCCAGTAATTTCTTTCTGAGGAAACAGAGTGCTCTAACCACATTCAGTACATGCAGACCCATCCATTTGAAAGCCTGCTTCTTTCTTCTCCTATGTGGTATCAATTATTTATTCCCATCAGTCCATCTTCTCGCTGACATAGTAGTCTTTGCATTATTCCTATTTTTCCAATTTTCTTCTATAAACTGAAAATACTTCTCTCAACCATCTCTCCCTGCTTCTCTATTTCTCACAGAGCCATACATCTTGGTCACTAGATCTTGATCTCACTACAGCTGAAAGAGATATATCTGTTTCTTGTCCTTAGATGCTCCTCTAACCTTGGTTAGTTAAGCTGAAACCCTTACACCAAATTTCTGCCCAAGTTTGTCCCCCTTTTAACTGATTTTGGCTTTCTTTCAACTCCTGGTATTGAGAGAGGAAGTAGCTGATACATATATAACCAAAAGGAATACAGAGAAGAGGAATGGTGGGACAGAGATGCATACACAGACTTGTTTTACCAAAAGAGGAAGACAGCCTGGTGAGACAAGGACAGTGTGGGAGGAGAAGGGAGCCAGACCTTATGCTGGACCATGGAAAAGATGACCTGGTTAAGTCAGGTTGCAGAAATTCTTAAAGTTGCAGCAGCAAACACCTTCAGAGCTTCAATTTGAACCTCAGAGTCCTGCTGCTCCAATCTCAGTAGAAAGCTATTATTTTCCCTAGAAAGTCTATGGATCCATGAATAACTAGATGCAAATGGTACTGAACAGATCTTGTCCTGTGCCTCACCCCTTGCCCCTTTGCAGATGAAGGATCCATGAATGGAGCTGCCCTGTGCAGCCCTGCCAAAAACTGAAAGGGAGCATGGAACTGATACAAAAGGAGCAGAAATAGGATTACAGTCAGAACAGTGGAGGAGCTGGAGACTGTGAGCACAATATTGGATTTGAATCTATAAATAAACATCAGATAAAAAACAAACAAACAAACAAAAAACTGAGCTATGAGCCTATAATTTAACCTCATCAGGGTTCTAGTGGCATATAAAACACTGTGGTAGTTTCAAGCCACCTGACCCTGCAGTGAAATCTGTTCCCTAGCCTACTAATCTTACAGCTGGAATGACATTTCAAAGACCACTAGTACACGTGTGAGCCAAACAAGCACAAAACCAAACTGCACAAGGTATTTTAGTAGTTCTCTACTCAGAAAGATGACAGAGGATTTTTTGGTCTGGATTTTGCCTGTAATCCCTTATGTTGAAGGCCAGTGTTTATTTTTAGCTATGAGGATTTGCTCTTCAGGGAGAGACAGATGTTTGTGGGAAGTCATGTCTTATCTCTCAAGACAAAGCTGCAGCTTCCAAAGGTGTGCAGAAACAAACAATTTACACAATTTTCAGTACATTTAAGGGAAAGCTTTTTTGGTGGAAAGAAGATTAACTGACAAGAGCCCCCTAAAGGCCAAGTGTAGCTCCAAGAATGTCCTTGCCTAGTGAGGCTCTAATACTTTTAGAATACCTATATTTTGTTTTCTCCTGTACAAGCATTTACATGACTTATGCAAAGCTCAGACTGGTTTACTGCATATTTTTCCAGCAGTTTTACCAGAAAATCTTCTCTTGTGAGGAAAGAGAGCCATGAAGTTACGGTCCTATCTACCTCTAGATTAAAAAAGCTTAGCAAATATGCAAAGTTAGCACCCCTTAATGTGAGTTTTCTGTTATGCAAGAATTGCTTGTAAAATAACGAACATGACATTGATTCTATTTATCTGTGCAAGACAACTTCTCTTGTGATTATTTAAATTATATATGATCTTTATTTGGGGTAAGTTCTACTTTAATCCTCATGTAGTCAAAACTTTTGATTCCACTGTATTCATTGAAGCCCTTTGTGACCTTAAATCTGCAGTAGGACACAGAAGACAATAATCAAAACAATGGCAATATCTGCTGGACCTCAGAGAACAAAATATATAAGGAGAAACAAGTTTCTACAGTGAGAAAGCATGTAATATATTATACAATAAAAATTTTATGCACCTTGTGGGAAAGTATCATTAATAACACACTCAATATATTTCACACTGTATATATGTTATAAAGTCCTTGGTTATTAATTTTTTAATTAGCTATGTGAGTTATTTACCACTATACTGGCTTCCAATCCTTCTGTATGTCTACTCTTTTTCTGGGCATAATTAGTTATTATATAATCTAATTACTATATAAACAATTCACAAGCTAAAATACCCTTTATTTGCCTTAATGGTTTCTTTCTAGTAATTTATATTCTACAGGTTGTTCCCTTCGTGTTTTATGTTCATTCAAGTGAGATATCTCTAGAAGGTTCTTGCCCATATTGTTTCATAATTTTTCAAGTTCATTTCTCTTCCCAGCTTGTTCTAGGAGGATCTTGCTTCACTTAAATACTTAAATATGCATTAAATTTAAGTGTATAGCAGAATACTCTTGAAATCATCTAAGCCTTCTAAATTAAGCAGGAGCTTAAAAACCTTGTTGAGCCTAAAAACCTTGTTGAATTAGGGTGCACGTGCTTTACGAGATGCTGAGATATCTACAGTTTCACAAGCAGAAACTTTGTGGTTTGCTTTTTTCTTTTACCGTACCTTTTTTTTTAAGGCTTTTTTCTGCTTGAGATAAATTTTCTGGAATTAGCAGAAATCGTGACACCCATGGTATTACTTCTGCTTGTTTTTCACCCTCATTATGCTCAATTTAAATAAATTTTGCAGTTAATGTTGCATTTCCTTTTATTTATGCGACCTGATTTCTACAGTATTCAGGCTTCTTTTTACCTCTTACCTGCTATCTGCACAGTAGGGACAAAAACGAGGGGAGAAAAGGACTCCAAAGGGAAGATACAGATACTAAACAGTAAAGAAATTAAACTGCTTTCACTTGAATCCAGGAAAGGTCTCAGTGAAAAGTGAGCAATAAGGAAAGACCATATGATTTGGGAAGACGCTTGGAAGAAAGAACATGCTAAAAATCTTCATCTCTAGGTTGCAAGTTGAAAATAAAGAGGAAGTAAAATGCAAATGGAGTGACACTTAAGGAGAACCAGGCAAAGAGTCAACACAGAGGTAAACACATCTACACAAATGCTAGAAGGCTAAAAATAAACTGGGAATGTCTATCTCTAAATAAAGACACTGATTTACTAAGCATATCAGAAACCTGGTGGCAGGAAAACAATCACTGGAGTACTGTAATGCCATGACAAAATATTCAGTGAAGAAATAGTAAACAGTGCTGCTGGCAGAATAGATCAACACGTTTATGGCAGTATAGAGGTAAACCTCACCAGTGAGCCAACCATCTCAGGAAAGACCCAAGAATCTGCATGGTTTTAAATTCCAGGCCTAAACAATATGATAACGGCTTTGCGTTACTGACTACCCCCAGAGAAAGGCCAAATGTGCTGACAGAAAACACAGTTGTTTGGGGTTACTTCAGTGATCTTCATGTACTCAAGGGAAATGTCACACAAATACTTTGCATGGGACTCTAAGAAGAAGTACATAATTTATAGGTTAATGACTGTCCTCCAATGAAGTATCCACCCCTTCTTCTAGAACCTCCTGAGCAAACCTCTACTAGAGAATCTTCCTCAGAGAACTTATAGAGCCAACTTTTTTGGTACATGAGGGCTGAAAGGTGTCAAATGCACCTCCAGTCTTAAAATAGGGGTTTGGGGTAGGGTGGAGGATGAACATCATGAGCCATTGTACTCTAAGCCTGGCAAGGGTCTAAGGCAAATAAGCAGAAGGATGCTTATAGTATAGAGATTCAGCTATTATATAGCTTTGTTTGAGGGTTTGGTTTCTGTTACAGATCTGATGACATTTATAAATGCAGTAAACCTTGCTAGACAATATGGATTCCCTAAACAGAAATCCCACCTTAAAAACATCACAAGGGTTCTTTGAACAGGTTTATGACCATGTGGGCAAGACTGATCCAGGTGATATGCTTTACTCAAGTTTTACAACTACTGTCAAATGTAATGAACAGCTTCCATACAAGGCATGAATGATGAACATCCTGTCAAGAAAGGAGATGATGGTTTGGGGATATATAAACCTATAAAATTTTGGATAAAATACAGGCTGTCCAATAAGGCAGGAGGAACAGACTCAGAACAAACAGGAGGAGGTGGTTCCATGCATCAGGCAATAGATCTCTATGACAGGACGGCGCGGGTGCAATTCATAGGGGTCAGAGGAACACAGCAGAAGTAAAAAGAAGAAAGATCAAGAGCAGACTACTAACTGAGCAATGAAAAGGCCAGGAAATTTCTCAGCTGAACCTAGCTAGAGATTTTGAAAGAATCAGAAAAGTGTACATAACTGCCCTATAGTTCTCTATCATGCCTGCTTATGGACACTGCTGGAGATCAGTTTCGGGGTTGAACAGACCACCAGTCTGAACCCTCTGATCTTACAGGGGAAAAAGATCAGCACAGCCTGGGCTGCATGGATATGCCAGCATGTCAGGCAGCCAGCACTGCTGTGGGGACAGGATTGAAAGGAGACAGAGTTCTGGGAAAGAGCAGGAGGAAAATGGGTCAGGTTGGCCAAAACAACTGAGTGATGCCACTCATTGAGGGCAGATGGCAAAACCCGTTAGAAAACATCGTGTATGCTTCATTAGACAAGCAAAAAATCTTTTTAATTCTAATGAGTAGGAGCAGCTTTTCAAAATTATTATTTATTCCATAATAAACTATTAATGTTTGTTGTGTATTAGCCACCATTTCTTAAGTCGTCTTCTGGAAGAGATTTTTGTTGTTTGACAAGTTTCAGTATTTATGGTCCCTACAAGAACAAAGAAAATATTAGCAGATTCCTTTACAAATAAAAATGCAGAGAAATACCTAAGAAGCTAGAAAAAAATACACATTTTAAATTGTGAAAATATAAAATTTTCTCAAAGGTGTTTTAATTAACAAGTGAACTGCAGTAATAACTAAGACCATTGCCTTAAAAAATGAGTACCCCAATAATTTCTTTTCAGTAAGTAAAATTTACTTCAGTTGTAATTTATGGCATATCCTTACAGTTCAGAATCTCTCCACAAATCCTCTTCCACTGCATACTTTTCAGGGGGTTAATTAATTTCATGTCCAAATGAGTGCAAAATATTATCTATTTTCATTATTATCACCCTAATAGGATTAAATTGGTAATCACTTTGATTCTAATGAAAAGTCATAAATATCTCATTGCCTTCTCTTGTACATTTTATTTTCTATACCATCAGACCAAAGCTGCAACAGCAGACTGGGCTTGCACACTTGACTGCTTCCGTTCTCCCCAAGCTCAGCAGCAGCTGATTTACTCCGTTGTTAAAATAGACTGGCAGTCTGAGCTACTGCTGGTGTTCAACAGTCAGCCTCACCTGTTCAGCCTATCGCTGCCAAATTCAAAGGGTTGGTTTTTTTTTCCCCCTCATTTTCTCTTTAAATAACACAATACTGGAATACTGAGTTTGCACATAGTGCCACATTAAGCAACAACATGTGCTGGAGAACAGGGTTTGCATTGCTGAGAAACTAGGTAAATAATTTGAGAAAAATCAGAATTCAATTGAAATAGGACCATTTAATGATACTATTAGGCAAAAATTATCAGCTGAGGGTGACAAGCAATGAGGCAGAAACATAGTGGGGTACAAGATGAACCTAAATCAACACTCTCAGACCATGGTAAGAGACAAACACAGTCACTGGCAGCTGCAAGATACTTGAAATGCCTTCTTGGACCCTGTAGCACAAGCAGAGCGAAATTTAAGCACTGTGCCTTGCTTTGGGCACACTCTACAAGAGGCATGCAAAGGCACAGAGGGTGGCAAACAAAGTACTGAAAAGAAGATATGAACCCACAAGGAAGATCTGAAAGACCTGGATTTTGGTCCAGAAAAGCAAAGCATGAAAGGAAGAATATTACTAGACTGCAAAGGTGGAGTCTAGAAAAGAAAAGGGAATGGATCGCTCTAGATACTTATGAGGGACAGAACATAGTGCAAAATAGGCTTGAGCTTCAGAAAAGAAGATATAAGGATATTTCCAGGAAAGCTCTCTATAGACAAGGACAGTGAACCAATAGGAGAATTGATGTGAGAAAGATATAGAGGCTCCATTATCATGCATTTCAAATAAAATATAGGACAAGCGTCTGTCAGTGTCTGACACACTACTGACCTTACTCTGAGGCAGAAGCAATAAACCAGATAACTTCCCAAGAGTCAGGTTCTCTTTTGCTTATATAAATGGTTTAACTCACAAGTCTCTGCGTAACAATCTCTTTATTGATACAGATTGTCTGGTTCAAAAAGAACAGAGAATATAGACTGATCTTATAATTGCTTGACCTTGTGACCAGGTGGGAGTCTTGGAACAATCTAAAGTAACACCTGGACTTTTTCTAGGTGTTCTTGCAGCACCCCTCTGAAAGCGTTTTGGCCCCAGGAAATTGCATTAATTCAGCAAATGAAGTTTTTACTTCAGTTATTCTCCTTTATGAGCAATAATCAACTTTAAACTGCATCTACCATGCCACAGGGGTCCTTCCATTGCTTGCCTTAGCCAGAATTAGTCCTTCTGCACACCCCAGGTAATGGGCCAAGTGCTTAGAGATTCCCCTACTAGTTTGTATGTCTACAGCATCTTATCTCCCAAAGTGCTTCATGGTGCTATGAGAACATCTCATTGAAATGAAATGAGCCCTGAGCAGAAAAGGCAAATGCCAAGTAAAATTCTGCATGCT
The DNA here is from genome assembly GCA_013399945.1 of Ploceus nigricollis. NCBI lineage: Eukaryota > Metazoa > Chordata > Aves > Passeriformes > Ploceidae > Ploceus > Ploceus nigricollis. The sequence continues at coordinate 576,887 of VXBC01012978.1, forward strand.
GCACGCTTTAGGAAAAGAGCAGAAAAGTAATTCTGGCAATGACAAGAAGAAAAAGCAAAGCTGGATCTTTGACATACACAGTGCAAGCACACCCTCATTTGAAGGATGCCATTCAGAAGAATTACTTCTAAATTGATTCCCTGAATATATTGCTCCCCAAACCATGATTATGCACAGTGCAAATATATCCCATTTGAGTTCTCCTAAAACTCTAATGCATAACAGTAAGAAAGCAAACTGTGCTTTCTAAATGTCAGAAAAATTTAATAAAGCCTGAAGAAGGATATGAATGTGTCTTTTATTTGGAGGTGTAATTTGTAGTTATCAATGATGATGTTCATTACTGAAACACAGTGCAATGGCTGAAGTACCTAATTCAAACTGTGTGCATTAACTAAAAAATAAATGCAATCATAATTCCATAGTCAGACTCAGTATGCCAGACCGTTAATAAATGTAAATTATCAGCTGAGGATCTGGACTAGCTTTGCTATATCTTCCTCCCAATTTAAAAGAAAATGCTATTAGTTGTACATAAGAGATACTGATGCTTCTGTTTTAATTAAACACAGCAGGACTTTTACATTTTTATGGCACTGCCTAAAAGGAGCTCACAGATCAACCTAGTCAAAGATTCCAGACTGCTCGTAGCAAACCTGAAGATGGAAAGAGTCATTATGAGTCCAAGATTAGTATTAACCATGACACCAATGATTGCTGACACAAAAAGAAATGGAACCTGTCTGTAGTACACATGAAAAGCAAATATAAATGCTAATGAAAAAACTTACATCTAAATAACGCCTGATGAGTTCATGAATTCAAATTATTTCTCAATCTCGTATTAATTATCATTTAATAGCTTGGTTAACACAAGCTCATTTCAAAGCAATCAGCAATTGTTTTCTCTATTCCAATATGGAAGGTTAAGTGATGTCCAGCTCCAACAAGTGCTAATCTGATCTATTCTAGGTAATCTCAAGATGAAACAATAGTCTGCTTGCACAAAGCGTACCACAAAGTCACACACTTCTCACTTCACTGCCCTCTTTATTTACCCAGACTAAGCTCCTGCGAGCGCAGCTTGTCAGAAGAGTAACTGGGCTCACAGGCCCATCAATCAATCAATCCAAATGGACAGTAAAGCTTACTCTGAAGTTCAGCACAGATTTTTGAGAAGAAGCTGTAGGCCTCTGCAATACTTAGAGATGTAAATAAATTCACTGTGATGTCTCCGCGTGTCGCTATGAATACATTAAGGGGACACTGTCAAGGTTGTTTGGCTAAGAAATTGTTAGGCACGAAATTTAAAACAAATAAAGCCTACACAAGACTTACTGTGTAACCCAGCAAAAACAAACCTGAGCTAGCTATTGTTTGGTTCTTGCTGGTTTTGTTGTGGGTATTTTTGTTGTTGTTGGGGGCTTTTATTTGGTGGGTTGTTTTTAAATCCATGACCTTGAGAGAAGTTGGCTTACCAAATGAATAAATTACAGGAATGAGAAAGCCAAGATATATGTGAGGCATTTTTTTTGGTAGGGCATTTTATTTTTGTGTATCAAACTTAAATAATAGATGTGGGGAACCAGATAAAATTTAAGCACATCACTGAAAAAAAATCAGAGTTCACTCAGAAGGTATAAACCCATGTGAGTTGTAGTATCTGCTAACCATTCTATTAAAGCTATTTTATTTCTGTATTAGGTCAAAGAATTAAAATTAATTATGCCATATTTCAGTGCCCAAAGGCTTTAGAAATTAGAGGACATATTTAATCTCTTTCACAGATACCTAAAAGGATATAGAAAACAATATCTCACCAGTTACTTTTTTTCTTACAAAAGCCAAATATGTGGCTTTTGTAAGCCACTCTGTTCCTAATTGCATATCCAGCAGAAGAAAATACCTTTTTAAGAAAGCACTAGAGCAACATTAAGTAGCAGGAAATAAAATAATATCTCTGTATTTACTCTGACAAACCTAAACCAGAACCATTCCCTTTTCTGTCAGAAAAAATATAATCCATTAAGTGCATTCAGATGCCTTCTTTTTCTGGTCTCTTTTAAAGGTGTTTTTTCATCTCAAGCAAAACCCAACTTTATGGAAAATCAATTCTTTCGTCTTCTAATATATACTCCTTTGGTTTCTGTTTTCTTTTGTTTCTCCCAGTGAAGCTTTCAATATCACCATTATCGTCTATGTTAATAATTTCCAAAATCACTATGAAAATTTTTTTCCCCTTTTTTCGTGCATCTAAAAATGTTGCTGCTTTTATTATCCAAAACCACACAAAATATTCCAACCAACACAGAGTATCGTAAAAAAAGTCATACAGACTATGCTCAATACTCTCTCAATTAAAGAGGGACACTGAGGTGCTGGAGCGTGTCCAGTGGAGAACAGCAAAGTTGGGGAAGGGTCTGGAGCACAAGCCCTGTGAGGAGCAGCTGAGGGAGCTGGGGGCCTGGAGAAAAGGAGGGGTGACCTTATCTCTCTCTACAGAAACCTGAGGGCTGGCATCTTCTCCCAGGCAACTGGTGACAAGATAAGTGGAAATGGCCTCAAGCTTCACCAGAGAAGGTACAGTTTGGACATCAGGAGGAATTTCTTCACAGAAAGGGTGGTGAGATATTGGCATGGGCTGCCCAGGGAGATGGCAGAGTCACCATCCCTGGAAGTGTTCAAGAATAGACTTGATGCGGCACTTAGTGCCACGGTCTAGATGGCATGGTGGAGGTTGGTCAAAGGTTGGACTCAATGATCTCAGAGGTCCTTTCCAACCTAACTGAGTCTGTGATTATTCTGTGATTAATGTATGCACACTTTGAGTTTGTTTGTCGTTGTCTGGCCTGGTATTTTTTAAATAGCTGGAACAATACAGTTTATTGGAAATTCTTCACAGTAGGAGTAGTTCACCTTGTTCAATTAACTGAAATATGCACTACAGGAATCTTGATCTAGGTTACACATTGACTAATTATAAGTGCATATTTAAAATTCAAAAAAAATCCAGATAACTTTGTGGTGCTGTTTTACAACAGGAAGATCACTGAATTTCTACTCCTCTAAAGATTGAGAATGGGACAGTTTTTGTTTTGACTAAAATAAATATTGCATATAATTTAAAACTTGATTCTACAAAAGTTAATGATATATGCCTTTCTCAGAGACACCTTAGAAAACTACTTCTGTAAACATTAAAGCATGTTTTAAGTGAATGCTGATGAAGAGTTATTGTTTTAAGACTTAAAAGTCAGAAGAAAAGGGAGAAGGGTGAAACATGGCATAAAATCTAATTTCCAAAACTACTTATGAAAAATTACAGACTCGGTACAGTATTCCAAACAAAATAAATATATTGCAAGACAAAACAGAGAACATCCAAAGTCTTCAAAAAGAGCTATTAAACCAAAGCATGTAATTATTTGTAATCAGGAGACTCAGATCATGGAAGTCTTGGCTAAAATTTCTGGACATGGGGAAAACAAGTGACTTTTAAACCCTGCTCACACTATACAAAGAAGTTTGTGGAGGCCTCAGAATAATTTTGTCCCTCTTATGAGCACTGGAATCAGAGTGTATGATGAAGGTGACAGTAGAGCCGTTCACATCCCTCTTTACAGAGCCTGTGCCTGCAGTCTCAGACAAGGAAAGCTCAGACAGAAGCTGCACGTGGTTTGTGCATCTTCCTGCAGCAGTCTCAGCACACAGTGTGAGTACCTGTGGGTGGGATGGCTGGAGCTTGGAACACACAGATGGGTCTCATTCCACCTTCCCAGAAGCCCTGCATCGCAATCATGCAAAGCTCCATCATCCAGCTTAGGGGTGTGGATCTGAGACACAATGAAACTGGGGAAATAAACTTCCCATGGCTTACATGAAAAATCATTATGGAATGAGAAAGCACAAACACAGGAAAACAACAAAGCAGGTGCACAACTGCTTATTTCAGCAGCTCAGAATTGCAAGGAGAGAATCTGTTTCTTTCCTAGCAGAAGTTGGCAGCTTTGTGGTCATTATCCAATTTGGCTGTAAACTTCCATGTTTGCATGATTCATTATTTGCCAGCTTGCAGAACTGCCAGTGTGGAAGGGATATATTTCAAACCGAGACGAAGCACACATCTAATCATATTGCAAGAGGTGAACTAGATGCAGCACAAAGACATTGGTTTAAATTTGTCAGATAGGACTTAAGCATTACTTTCTTTGAATAGAATATGGAACAGACTCAACTGAGAACTACTTACAGCCTCCTTGATTTCAGAGATAGAACTAACCCCTACCTATACTCCTTAATCATGTACTGGTCTGGTCGGTCAAACCATATGCTAAAGCGTGCACACTAAGTCCTTCATGTTTATATCAAATATGTGGCCTTTATTATCCAGAAAATTCACTGTAAAACACTCATAGCTAATTGTTTTGACATTTGTAGGAGGAATGACTCATTCTCCCAAAAATACAAGGTTTGGGAGACTATAAACTCCTACTGCCTTACTCTATTTGTAGAACCAAGGGAGCAGCTGATTTTCATTTACTGAGAGCTAGTAACTTCTCACAAACTCTAGTCCAGAAATTCAGAATATATGCACCCCTTGCTCCCCACCCCCAAGAATGAGAAAAATCTGTGCATCTGAAATATTCTAGCTGAACATTTTCCAAAGTACTGTTTGGGGTTTTTGTCCCAAAAAAAATTCTTATTTTTTTCAGCAAATCATTTCAAGACAACATTTACTTCTAATTTTCACTTTCACTATTGAAAATAAAATAAATTTTTAAAAAAGTATGACAAAGATCTAGCTCTGGTCCTTTACTTGAAAAACCTTAGGTAATATGCCCTGACTCACAGCATAAATGATTAATGAGATTATTTAAGTGTTCAAGTTTACAGCTCTCTTTTTTCTCAATTCCTCTCCTTCACACCAACATCAAACAAGTAAGAGAACCTTAGACATTTCTTCAACATTTGGTCCTCCTCATACACAACGTTCATTATTGAAGGAAAGGCAAAAAAGCCACCTTTTTAAATTATGTTGTTAGGTGACCTAGATCAAGGTGAACAAGTTTAAGCCTCTATCTATGAAACTGTGGAAACTGATACTTGTTTGATCATATTTGATAGGACTCTTGTCACTTTGTGTTATAAAATGCTGTGCATCTTTAAAGTCTCAGCTAGTTTTCTCTGTTCTCTTCAGAGTCACCCGAGACAGGAAATCACCTCATCCACAATCCATGTGCATTCAAGCCTGCTTGTCCTTCTGGCCGCTGGAGTTAGTACAGAGTAAGATATGATTCATGACTTGAATATTATATATTATTTTCAAAACTGTTAAACACCCACTCAGAGTTTACCCAACCAACCAGGCTATATTTCTTTGCTATAATTCAATGACATTGGCTCTGAGCTTGAATATTGCAGAGCATGTAGGACACAACACTAGATGCTATGAAAATTAAGACAATAAAGTGATGCAAGTTAGTAATGTAGGCATTCAAAACACAGACTTCAGAAGAGGAAGGATTAAGCCATTACTTCTTCATACCATCAAGTAAGTTCAAAAGTAGGATTGTGCTCTACTACCTTTATAGAACCGTGAGGGTGGACTTGAAAAAGGAATAATCCTGAATTACACTCCCAAACCAGAAAAGTGAGTTTGAAACAAAGTACATCAATTCAGAAAGCCTGAAAGTTTTTAAAAATATAAACCTAATTTTAAAAATATAAACTCTATTTTAAAAAGTTGGTTTTTGTCCTTGCTTGTGAGATTTTACTTCTCTGTTCTTTAATTGGTGCCTAAAACTATTTTAAGACCTTACCTCCAAAATATCTTTTATGTAGTAATTTTCAGATATATCAGCAACCTTGCAACACAGCCTTGTTGAAGCTGAGAGGCAAGGGCTGCTTGTCAAGGGATGTTTGCTTAATTAGCTGGTTTTTTGTTTTTTTTTTTTCTCCAGACAGCTTGGACTATTTCAAATGAGCATTTAAAGTTCTTAGTCTGAGTGAACGTGATCATTAAACCGTGTCTCCCACTGTGCTCACATTTAAGCTTGTATATTACTTCACTCCCATGAGTAACCCTCTTGACCTCTCTCTGGGATCAGGCATCAGAACTGTGCTAGGGTTTGCCTGTCCCCAGAATAGGGAATAAACACAAACAGTCTAGCTCTGAGCCAAAAATATATTGCAAAACTTTTAATAAAGAAACTCCAACTTTTCTATTGAAAATTAATAGAATTCAGTTTTGTCAAGATTTTTTCTGGGTTAACATCAGATCTGAGAGAAGCCTGAAATCCTTCCAAGTGAGAATACTTTTTTGACAGCCCATTAATTTAGCCATGCTCTCTATGTCATTTTGGTTGCCTTTCTGATCACTTCTGAATCACTGTGAAAATGACATTTTGGAATTGTGTGTGAAGGTTTTCAGGGCCACTATACTAAAAGAAAGATTAGAAAAAGGATAAGAGTGGGAGTTGCCATCTGACGTTGCAGGGTTTATGGTGAAGGTAAATTCACTTATCAATTCCCATCCTATCATCTTTCATTAGTTAGTTCAGATCAGGGTCTGAACACCTCACGGACTACTTGTCACAGGGACCAAAAGAGAGATAAGAAATGATGTAAAACTATTTCCCTTGACAGCAGTAACACAGATGGAGACTTCATTCTGACCATATTGTCTGCTTTAGTGCCATCCCTAAAGCCATTAGCTATCATAATGATGGGGCTCCAGTTATTTATTTCTTCACTATTTCCTGATGTTTTTTCACCATTACATCAGCGTGCCGAGACCCACGACAAGCCTTTGTGCTTGTCCTTGAAGGCAGCTGGCACATGCAAAATGCTCCGTCTAAGGTGTTCATTTATCAGCAGAAGTACAAATGTGAGTTAAAACACCAATTCTGTACAGCAACTGATCTAACACAAAATAGAAACACATTATGCTCATTTGCTACATATCTTGTATCATTGCTTGTATCAGGGCTGCAGGGTTTGGTTTTTTGAACCTTGCTGGCATTATACTGATGATTAAAACTGTCAAATAATAGTTACTATTACTGTATTTTTATCATCTGTTTCACTTCAAATGCCCTTGCGAAAATTCATATTTCCTGACTTACAGGGAAAAATAAAAACTACTATTCTCAAAACTACAATTTAAGAAAATGTATATAAATATAGCAATGTAGACGGACAAAATTAAGAAATATCCCTTCCATGTTTTTCCCCTGCATTCTTACTCAGACAATACAGAGTTCCCTAATTGTAGACCTGCAATAAGCAGTTCCCTAATTCAAGATCCGGAAATGTATTTAAAATTGGAGATTACAGGAAATTAAGAAACAAGGTGGTGAGTTGTATATGGATAGGGCATTAACACCAGGATCATACAGTCATAGAATGTCAGTTTGGAAGGCTACTCACAGATCATTTGGTCCAACCTTTCCCAGCAAAAGCATCTACTAGACAAGATGGCCCAGCACCCTGTCCAGCTGAATCTTAAAACTGTCCAACATAAGGAAACCATCCCTTCCCAGGGAAGATTATTCTAATGGTTGATTGTTCTCATAATGAAAAACATTCCTCTTATCCAACTGGAATGTCCCTGGGAGTAACTTGTACCCATTACCACTTGCCTTTTCACATGACTTATTGTGAAAAGGGAGCCTCCATTTTCTTTGTGGGCACCCTTTAAATACTTGAATGGTGAAAAGACCTCCTTTAAACCTTCTTTTCTCAAGGCTGTACAAATCCAGTTCTCTCAGCCTTTCCTCATACAGCAGGCTTACTTATGCTTTAACTGGGTTTAGTGGAAGATTGGGTGAAGTTGCTAACAATTTTCCTAATCAGCTTGTTCATTTAAAGCAGACATTTTCAGGGGAAAAAAAAATAACGGGAAGAGCTACAAAAGGTCTGGCAGAGATTTCTGACTCTCTGGACAACAGCAAACACTGATACCCCCAGCCATGCCCTCCTTCCAGGGTAGCACAAACCAAACTTTTTCTCATATTTTGCTTCAAAGACATTAACCAGATTTAGCTAACAATTGCCACACACACCTTTAGGAAACTTACCTGAAAGTCACTGCAGTAATTTAAAATATGGGAAAGCGATGTTCAGAATAGCCCAAATTAAAAAATGCAAACAAAACCAAACCACAGTGTAACAAGGCACTCTAAATAGTTCATTTATGAGAACAACATTATTTATCTGCTCTCTGTCAAGGAGATTCCCACTCCAGCAGATACCCTGGCAGTAGGGAAGCAGAAAAAGCAAGATGGAATTATTAGAGAGATGCATTTTGTATTGCTAACACTTTTATCCCAGGTGTAGTTATGTCACTTATTGCATGTCAGACCAAATTTAGCCCTTGGATGCCACTCTCACAACCACTGTTGTTTCCAATGGAGCTGAGGTGTTTACACACATGCAGCAAATTATGAAATAGAAGCATCCTAAAGAGTTGTGAAATCCACCTCACCATTTGTCTGATTTCATTTACTTTGGAAGTAGCTCAAATTACCAGTCCCTTCAGTTAGCCCATGTGTGATCCACGGAGACTCCTTTTCTGCTGTGATTGGCTTTCCCCAGGAGAGCAGGTATTCACACCTGTGCTATTCATAGCGCTGCTTGTCAATACAGCGCAGCAACCCAATTTCCTTGTAATTGCAGTGGTAGCTTTGATGCTCACAGCTACTGTTCTGCAGAAATTAACAGGGAGATGTTTGGTCCCTCTAATCATGGTGATGTTTATAATTTGCTACAAAGTAATTCAGCTAATAGGATCTTAACTAGGACAAGTTCCGTGGTGAATGTGTAGCATGAATGTGAGCGTGTGAGTGTGAGCTGGACTCACTGCACTACTTGCAGGTGATAAATCTGGTTGCCAGGTTCAGAGTCATGGAATTTAACATGATAATTTGCCAAAGTGGTTTAAATCCTATTAGTAAAAATAACTGGAAACATTTAAATATTATGCTCTTTGAAAAGGCCTCATTCAGCTCATTCTTTTAAACCTCAAGCTGCAGAGTTACTGTGTCTGGACAAATGTGTGGTAGGCCAGCTCTGTCCATACACATATTTATGGACATATACTCAACACACTGAGCCCCTCTAAAATCTCTGTTCAAACAACCTCTTCAGTAGGGACAATGCAGAAATTCAAAATGACTCTTGAAATAATTGTGTCACTCACACTAGAAATTATTTTGTGCCCCTACATCCCCTAAAAATAGAATTTTTTTCCTTTTAAACCAAAGGCAAAAGGCTGAGGTTCTTATTTTCATATATTGTTTTAAAAGTATTACAAGATATGAAATTTTATCAATAATCACATCTCAGGTACTTCCCAAGAGAAGACTGTGACCCTCCCTTTACATCTACTTTTATGCACAATTCTATAACTTTTAAGTCTGACATCTAGTATCATCTAAGGGCTAGAAATACTATTGAAAGAAAGGCTTCCAGTGGGAAGTCAAGACAACTTCACTTGCCCTTCAAGGACCACACATGACAACATTAATCACATGAAAATGAAATGCATGAGGTACTTCAAGTCTGCTTCAGGCAAATAATAATACAACAACTACTAAAACCCATGGTAATGACATTTTCAAACACGTATTTCTTTAAGAGGAAAGTTCAGTAGATTTAAATTCTGGTGATCTATGGAGTGAAGGTGCATTTTGTAGGCCCTGTGGAACATCTGTGTCAATCACAGATTTGTGATTGTCTGTCGCAATCTGCGTTCCTCTGTGATCTTCCTCATATGCTTTCATCTAATTCTGGAAGAGTACAAGCCAGTCCCTTCAGAAAGCAACAAACTACAAGGACCATATGTTTCCAGTGTATATAATGTACATAAACAAACATGCTAAGTGTTGGCTGGCCCTAGCTTTGGTGCCTACATTGAATCCCAGCCAAAAGCCTACTGCCAATGAGAGGCATCATTTGCACACTTGCAGAAGTTGCCACTTTTTACGTCCTTTTCTCTTTTATTGAAGCAGAATGAACGACAAGCAGGACTGCCAGAGAACAATAGCTTTTGATTTCTTGTCACACAAAAGTCCTCCAGTGCAGAAGTCTGGCACTGACAGGAACACTGAATGTGTTTAGTATTTGAACTCTTTTTTGCTCTGTTCTTAGAATATAAAACAAAATAGAATTTCTTCCCTGATAAGAGGAAATGTGAGTTGCAGCGCATAGGCTCTGGAAGGCTCATATGTTTTCTGTCACTAGTTTCACCTCCCAGCAGTGAAGTATGGAATAGGTTTTTACAAAGATTAGAACGTAAGTGGGTGTACACCTGTATAGCCAAGCTTATTATTGACAGCTTTCATTTCTGCTCCAGTGGTGCATAAAAATATGTGGCATCAAAACACTAGTCCAATTTAGTTGACAGGCAACAGCTATATGCCTTTTCAAAGTAGATGTTTAGAAAAGAATCTCACATTAAATGAAATGCTCCTAACTGCTCAACTTCTGTTCAATTAAATGACTGCTTTCACCACAAATTTTCCTTCAAAACTCCTCTTATTTAGGATTTCCATGCATTTTTTCCAGCTCTGTTAGTGTATACATCTTGGTGCTATGTGAAGGATCAAATTCCAACTTCACTGCCAGAAAGAAGTCCAGATTTCCAAATGCAGACAGCAAATTCTGAGCCACAGGTTTCCCTTCCAGTGTTCAGATCACCTCTATGGTTGCTTCTACCTTTCCCCTCATGGATGTTTCTACTGCTGCAGAAGCTAAAACTTCAGCAGGATGCAGTAGGCATCAGTGTGGCCCCATTATATTTTCCTCACTTGGCAGTTTTTATACCACTGTCTTCACCATACTAATTGCACACCTTCTACATAAAAATCAGTATTAAGGCACTTGACTGACCTCGGAATATTGTCAGCACTTCTTACAAAGATGATAATTTAGGACAGGGTGTAACTCTGTTGCTTGCATGTAAATACACCTCTGATTTATGTCTTCTACTGCATCATTGGCACATCACAATCACCAATCTCTGCAGAAACATGCCAAGTTTGCATCATGCCAACCACACACAATGGCTTCATAGGAATTTGTGCACTGTGTGATAGTCCAGACATCCATGAGCATTTTCCAAAATCAGGCAATCTGGCTTCAATATCTTTCCAAAACTGTACAGCTCTAGAATCTGTATGCATATAAGGCAATTTTCATAGGGGGAACTATGCAATAAAAAAGGGGTAAATTTCCTTTCTGGTCATACTCTGACAACATTCAAAAAAATCCAAACCTAAACAAAACAAATCTATCAAATTGTAAAATGTTTTTTGGAAGAACTGCTGGTAGTCTCGCTTAGATCTTTTAGTTATAGCAACACTTTTTTTGGCCAGTGATCTAATCAGAAAATTCATTGACAGTTGAGAATTTGAAGATGTATAGGATTTTTTTAACTTTAGAACTTTTATGGTCCTTATTTCCCTGTTTTTTTTAACAGCTGATGTTAAATTAATTAACCACTGAACTGATAATGCACAATGTCATTCAACAGCAACAACTATTTTGATTGCTGCTACTTGGAGACAGAAGGTAACATAAGGAATAGGAATCCACCCCTCACTCAAGTCTTGAGAGGCAGAGCTCTCTTCTCCTCAGAGATAGTCACTAATTCGAATCACATCCAGGGATGGGATTTTAGTGTCACTATTTAAAATCCCATTTCAACCATCACCAACAAAACCATCCCTACCTTTTAGCGACAGCTTGTCTGATGTACAAGAAAACTGAGCTTGATAATTTTAATTCCTTGTGATGGAGTGTGCACATTTTAAAAAGTAGGGAATCCTTCAAACAATTCCAATAATGTCACTCTAAGCTCATAAGGAAAGAAAACATGCAGAGATGTGCTGAAGGTGGTGTCCCTTCCTGGTAGAAGATGTACCACCTGTTTTGGGAATTCATTCAGGAGCACTGTTCCCATGGCAGGATGGCAGATGTCTGCATGCAAACACAAAACAAGACATCTGTCCTGACCCATTCACCTCATAAAAGGTGAAAAAGAATATAATTTTATATTCTGGTCTTATTCCACAAATCACAGAGAAAGAATGGTTGTTACTGTTTTGGAAGAAAAGATTATACAAGTAGTGATTCTGGATCCAACAGCAGAAAAAGAAACCCGGCAAAGCTTTCCATTTCCATACAGAGCCTTGGGAGATTTGCCCTTCAGTTTCCAAACAGAAGCCTAAGTGGTGTTTTTACACTTTTCTTCCATTACTGTCCTTGCCTCACTGATGTGAATAGCGCCAATGAATTAAGTATCCTCAGTGTGACACAAGGGAATTTCAAAATATGACTGCTGGAATATGTTGGTATTCACTTGTGTTTACATATTTTTTTTTAAAGAAAGATTTGTGTCCATGCCTAAAAAAAAAAAAAAAGCGAGAAGGATGATTCCCAGTGGAGTTTTGCAGTGTGCCTATTAAGCTGATTTAGTAGCTAACAATTTTGAAAAAGACTGTCATTTAAATGCTCTAAAATAGTTTCTACTCTCACAGACTATCAGTATCAGGGGAATCTTTATTATGTTTCTGCCTCCAGATGTAGCTCATCCCAGCTGCTGAAAATGTGGATGATTAGATGTGAATAAACCAGCATTTCCACTTACACAAATATGATATCTGAAATTATTGGGCTGACTCCAATAGCATACACAAGCATGCTTATTTTATATGTGGGGTTTTTTGTTTGTTTGGAAGTTTTTTATGACCTATGGGGCTTCAGATCCTCTGTAAGTAAAAATGGAAAATGTTAAATGCTGCCAGGTTTCACATAGGATATGTGATCAACAAACTCTCCCTGAATCATTTCAACTCTGCTTGCCTTGCACACACACAGACACCACCTGCATGGCTGCACATGTGCACCCACACAATCACGGGCTGGGAGAGTGAACAATCCCGTTTGCTTTGGAGACAGCTTCCCATCAAGCTAGCATATGGTGATAGCACGCTGAGTGACAACTGCATGATTGCTTTCTGGGACAAACTCAAGCCTGCAGCCTTGAGAATAGCAAAGTAAGAGGTTTTTAGGAAGGTGATGTCACTGTCTTTGGGAAGACAGCTGCCCAATGCAAGAGCATCTCCCAGAAGACTGGAATTGGCAATAGCTGGTTGGTCATTCCTGACTGAAGAGAACAGCACACTGCAGAACAGATGACTGAATGGGAAATAAGGAGGGGGGAAATTGAGAGAGGAGGGAAGGAAAAAAATCCTTTTATCTTTCTTCTGCTGGATATGCAAGCATATCATATGATAGCCATGGGACCAAATTAGCACCTTATCCTGCTTCATATTGCTGTCTGGAGTGCTACACTCTATCATATCTTTCTCTTCTCTTCTAAAAATCATCCCCACCAGTTTCCATTTTCTCAGCTTGCTGGAGTGCTGCACAGGTCTGACTTGGAATTGCCTTAGGTCTCTCATTTGGGACACTAAACCTGGGGTAATGACTGAACAGGACAAAATGCTTCATGTGCTAGCTTTTCTCTAAGCCTGCTTGTCCCTCTGTCTCTGACCCTACCAGATTTTGCAGTCAGTTCCACTTACTAACCACATGACAATTTTCACGTAAAAAACAGAGGTGTGAAAGCACCTTTCCTGTCTCACAGACTTTGCTGCTTTGCTGTTCTCTTCCTATCACTTCCCTTACATTTTCTTTGCTACATTTTCCCTGTCTACTGGAACTCCTTCCCTCTTCTTCCACTTTGTGATTCCCCACGAGCCTTTCCATCCCTCAGTCCTCCTGATGAACTTTTATTTTATTTTCCTTTAATTTTTGAAATAAAGATAATAAAGATGAACATTGCTTAGTTAAAGCCCAGATGATAATGGGCTCCATTCTCAATGGAAACACAGAAGGCAGTCATCTTAATATACTCAGTTCTGATTCTCAGGTCTCTTTTAAAGCTATGTAGACAAACCAAATACAGTAAGCTTATAATAATATATATCACAGGAGGACATGCTTGGAAAGTACAGGATTTTCTTCTTGCAGGAGTAAAGATTTTTTTTTCTATGCTTGGTTTCTCTCCTTCATGTAGCAGTTCACTACTTAAAGGAAAAAAAAAAGGTGTTGGCATAAATTAAATCACATTCTGAGGACAAATTGCTTTCTGTTAATGCCGTATTCCAAACTGCATTTTTCTTCTTGCAACAATGTCTTATTTCAATAGCTCTATTTTGAAAACAATATATCAGAGTGGGGCAGTGACCCAAAACTCTCCAAAAAAGCATCTGTGGGGAAAATAGGAAATAGATGCTTGAATGTAGACTGAACCAACCAATCACACTTGGTATAACAAATATCTGTAAATATATCTTAAGTGAATTACATAAATCTCCAAGACAGATGGGACATTATATATAGGCAATTGTCTTCTATGTAATCTATATATAATCCTATTTTAAATAGCTTCATTTTTAGAAGAATGCTAAATATATTATAATAACTAGAGGAGAGAGACAGATGGGAGGGCAAGATCTAGATTTGGCCTTCAGACATTTGCTTTCATTTCATAGAGTTATAAATGTTAATTTATTTTGATTTCTAAAGTGTTTATTTGGTAAGGCTGGTATCATAAAAATCTGATGTCAATTGCTTATTGAAAGCTCTCTCCCCTCTCATTCACACAGAACTCCTCCAGCATCCTACTGACATTTCTTCCACCTCCACAAATCCCCTGAATATTTGTATTTAAGGCTATTATTTTGTCAATGCAACTACATACATCAGTGGCGAGTATACACGAGTTCCGGAAAGGCTTCAATGCTCAGTATGAGCCTTCATCATTTTGGTAGGTGACCTTTGCTTCTGATGGAGGAAAGGAAACAGTTCTAAGCACTGCAGACCTGTTTTTGTTTCAGCAATAGTTCAAAGAGCACAATGACAAAAATATATAGCTATGAAGAGTTTGTCAGTACAAGATTTTTTCTTAGATGCTTTACTTTCTGCCTAAGGTAAAAGAGTTACAGTTAAGTTATCATTAGTTTAGCTGATGGAGCTAGTATCAGATATATATAGAGCAAATGGTTTAATCATTAGAACAGATGCTTCTGAGCTTACAGCCATGGATTTAAACCCCAACTGGGAATTCACTATTAGCCCTATCATTAGCATAAATTGATTGCTGTGATTGGCTAATCACTTAATTAGGAAAGAGATCCTTAATAGACGATCTTTGGAACAGTTTCTATAAATACAGGATTTCCTAGGTACATTCTGTTTAGATTTTAGACTCTGTTTTTTACTTGCCACTTAGGCTGTTTTAAAAAATCATATAATATCATGAATACACTACAGATCATGTTGACTATCTTCTAATTTTAGAGGCTTGTAAAATGAGGAAAATAGATAAAGGACGACTTTTTCCTCAGCTTTCTACAATGATTTCCTCAAACTCTCCAATGTCCTTTCTCAGCACAATGAGGAGTTCATTATAATGTAAAGTTTCGCTGTCAGCTCATTCATGGCCCTTAAAGTCACAACCTAACCCTGACCTTGAATCACACAAGAGTAGTTCCTGAGTGCAAACTAAAAGGCCATGTGCTGCCTCCTAGAGCTGAATGAAGCTGCCATCTACATTCCTTACAAAGATTGCCCTAACAGTGATATGAAAGCAGGAACTGAAACTTCTGGTTAAAGATAATAGATGATATAATATGTTATGCTGAAAAGGTATGAATAAGATATAAGGAAATTGTTTCAAAGGCCAGACCAGCAATTCTCTGAAAGAATCCCAAGGGCTCTGCTGCTTTCCCTCTCTGATGAGTCAGATTAACCGCCTCACTCAGTGGCATCACAAAGTAACTAGTTTAAAACAGCACTTCAAGAGCTTTTTAAAAGTAAGAATTAAGTGAGTCTGTCTGGTTTAATTTCATTTAATGTAGGCGAGCCTCTGAACTGCATTCCTTTGCTCTAACATTGAGCTTGAAGCCTTGCTGGCTGATTAATGCCAAGCTGTTTGAAGTATACTCTTTCCTTATCTAGCACTGTGCAGGCCTCACTACAGCCTGGGGAGTCCCGCTGCCAAGTCAGAGCTCGGGGAGATTTTTGTCTGCTCTTCACAGAGGGGAATGGAGGCCAGATAAGCCTTACACTATAAAACAGAAAACAAAATGAAAACCTGTTGCCAATCCTGAAAAACTTGTTTATATGGAAACAAGGGGGAACACACTGCACTGTAACACTGACTCACCCTTGTGTATGATTTTCATTCATTCATTAACGTCCTCTCAATTAAAAACAATCAGGTACCGACACCAAAAACCTTATATTTCTCTGCAGATGTCCTTTTTAATTCTACTTGGAGTTCTGATAATGTAAATATGTATAATAATAGTAATAATCATTACAGAAAAACCAGAAAGTATTTGATTAGCCTCCAAAAGGGTGGTTAGGAACACCTTCTCACGGACTGTGGGTCATAACTTCACATTGTGTTCACAGTGAACTTCACCCTGTTTCTCTGATCTTTTGAAATCTACAGGTATTACAGATTCCAAAGAAATAAAATTTAAAATATCTTCAGCAATACATATGCATTTGAACATTGATGATTATTTCTGCTGCCACTCACTGCTCACTGGAAGCACACCCTGGAGGTGTCTTGCATTTCTTTGGTGCTAAAAAGTTGCATAAATCTCTGGCTTTGATAGCATTAAATGATACTTCATTCTAATAAGATATTCAAAGCTGTTTAGTGTTGGAGCCAAAGAAATGAAAAAAAAAACATAAACAGTTTTTGTCTTAACTTACTGTGATGCTTTCAGCAGCCACCACCTGAGAACAGCTCCCTCATCAACATCATCTACAGAGATCAAGATATGAAAACACTAAAAATGAAGGTTCTCCCTGTGGCTTTCAGACACATTTAGAAGAAGGCTGTAAACAGGTAAAAGTATTTAGAAGCAAAACATTCTAACAAGAGTTTGCTGAAGCATAGTTGTCTGTAAGGGCTGTGAAGTTATTTGAAAATACTGTGAAACATTAAGGGGCATAAGCCAAGAAAAAAAAAAAAAAAGAAAGGAAAACCAACAACAAACTATCTGAGCTAGAAATGAAAAAAAGAAAAGGAAGAAAGAAGAGGGATCTCTTTGGAAGAATGCACCATTAAGAAAGTTTCCATCTCAGAAATACTAGTGACAAACAAAAGAAAATAACTTCTGCACTTCCTTGCTACCAAACCTCAATAAAACTATATACTGTTTTTCTCAGCAGATGAACATTATGTGAACTTAATTGTATTAGGGCCAAAAAAAAAATACTCTGAGTACACAAGAGAGTTTGTATGAAAAGAGATTGTTTTCTTAGATGGGCTGGTAGGGTTAGAAAAAAAGATGGGGTGGGAGGGAAGAAGTTGCAGACTCAAAAAATAGACCAGCTCCAATACACTGAAAAACTTATGGCAAGATATTCTCTATGCTGGATCCTTTTCCCTCCTCCTTTCTTACTTCTTTTCCCCAAATATTTTTACTAGGTTTACACAAAATATTGTCCCTCATTACAAACTGTCTTTAGAAAGTCTTTAATGCAGAGCACCACCTGATCACCACAGGTCACAGAATTAACCACTTCAAAGAAAAATTGTGCTCTAAAGCCCATGTGTACTAAGAGGGTTGAGTCCCTCATGTGAGTATTTTTGTATTAAAAGAAATCTGATAGAGAAAGCATATAAGATTATCACAAAATATTTTAAGAAGGAAACCATTTTTAACATCAGTAATATTGGTCACTCAGTGTAAATTTGAAAGTATATTGAATGAAGTCATTCTCTCTTCAAAATCTTTGTATGATTTGCAATTTTTTTTGCCTTTTCCTACTGCTTTAGTGTTCATTAAGTAATTTCAAATTTCTATTATAAGACTGCCCTCCTGTTCTCCTACTATTCTTTCTTCTTCTCCCTCTCCCCAAAGAATTTATACTTCATTGTTTACTGTACTTTTAAGGGAATATAAACAACTGGACTGTCCTCCATTTGTACTCACTACCAGCCTTCAAAAATGAAATTTGTCAGCATAAACAGGATTATAATGATAAAAATAAAAGTTAGGCAACACAAATGCCACTACAGCAACTTGCTACGAAGTAGATATTAAACAATGCTTAAAAGGCTCATGAAACATTACCTGCTAACTGTGAGCACTGTTGGTGAGACCAATGCAGTCTCACCAGCCTTATTCCCATTCAGGTGGGTTAGATTTGGCTGGGATAGAGTTAATCATATTCACAGGAGCTATGGGGCAATGCTTTGGATTGGTAACACAGGGAGGCTTTCAGTATTACTGAACACTGCTTGCACAAAACAAGGCCTTTTCTACTTCTTGTACTGGCCCACCTGCAGGTGT
The DNA here is from genome assembly GCA_013399945.1 of Ploceus nigricollis. Lineage (NCBI taxonomy): Eukaryota > Metazoa > Chordata > Aves > Passeriformes > Ploceidae > Ploceus > Ploceus nigricollis. The sequence continues at coordinate 595,273 of VXBC01012978.1, forward strand.
GCTGGGCGTGCACCAGGAAAATGGAATGGGGTGGAATGGCAAGGAATAGTCTGAGCTGGAAGGAAGACACAAGAATCATCAAAGTTCAATTCTTGGCCCGGTGCAGAACAGGCGCAAGAAACTGGGAGGGGACACAGCCAGAACAGCTGCCCAAAATGACCAGAGGAATATTCCATACCATTTGGCTTCATGTTCAGCATGTGAAGAGGAGGGAAGAGGGGTGATGACATTTGCCTCCCCAAATCACCATTAGCATGATGGAACTCTGCTTTCCAGGAGATGGCTGAGTGCCTGCCTGTTGATGGGTGGATGAATTCTATGCCTGCTTGCACAGCTTTTGCTTTGCCTATTTAATGATCTTTCAGATGTATTTTCAACAGTATAAATCACAATGGCAATCTGCACGTGAAACCTAATAGAAATGTTCACTGTCTTTGACTGACCTTTGTCAGAGACAGTATGCTAAATATAAATTTTATTTTGGAGTGTTAAAATAATTTTTTTACTCATTTTGAGCTCTTTGATATAATTAATTCGGTGTTAAACACCTGTATATTAACAGCAACGTCATTAATTTGCAATATTAGTTGTGCAATGAACATAGTAAGTCACACTGTGTGTTTGAAGAACTGTCTTTCAACCTGAAATGCAAACTGTTGTTTTTTAAAGCAGGGCAAAGTTTGGAGAGAGTTATTAGACTGATAGAGCTGGGGACCAACTCTTTCTAAACCTTTAATAGCACTGGAAACCAGAAATTAGATTTGTTTTGTGCAAAGTCCGTAGCAGATATTTTTAACACAAGCATCTCTTCCTCACATTGCAGTTTGAATGCTGCATTTATACTCAAAACTGACATGCTTTCATGTTCCTACAGATTGTGTCCTGCTTTTACAGGGTGGTGATTAGAGCATTAGGTGGTACCTTTCATACCTATTACAATTCTAGTAAGAAACACATCTCTGCTGTGGAACTGGTTTGTTAAAGCAAGAGGCAATATTGTTTGGATTTTTAAGTTAACAACTGCCAACTACATGGCTTTGTATAAGTAACAATCTCTGCTTTTCCAGAAACTTAATCTATACAGAACAAAAACCACCTCTGTAAAGTAAATATAGATTCTTACAAAGATATCCCTTTCCAATTAAAAAACAAAAAAAAAAAACCCACAAAAAAATGCAACCAAACTAACAACAAAAAACTCAAGGACGTTTCATTTGTTAGTGGAGACAATTATTATATAAAACAAAACAAATCATACTTTTTAAGCAGAGAGGAAATGAGCACAGAAGCAAACCACAGATTTGAGACTGAGACAGACCTCACGTTGAGATCAAAGTGACAGAAGCAAAGTTCAAAAGCGCTGCTTTATCTTTCTGTAGCTGAGGAGTTCAATAGTGCACATTTTCAGAGAAGAGTGCACTTGGTTACCTCTACTGAGCATGAAAAACTGCATCTGAAATTTCTCTGGAAATAAAGGCAGATTTCATTAGGTTGATTTGTCCACTGACTTATAATATCAGAATTCACAGCACTACTTCTGATACTGGAAACAGGGAAAAAAACCCAAACAAATACAAATAGGTTTGAGGCTGAATTGAAGAGGAGACAGGTGCTGGCTGCTGGCTACTACATCTTCTGCTCTCAGGCTAGTCCATGTGGTGAAACCTCCATTCCCTGAAAGACACCTGGATTTCATATACCTGGCCTACACATGCTGAGCAGACAATTGCCTGGCCAATAACAAACACTAGGGACTGAGGATTGTGGTCTATTCCTGTCCTTATAATGCTTAAGAATCTCTAAGAATGCTTAAACACTCAGGCTGTGAGGAGACATGCCCTCATATTCTCCTGTGCCTCCCAAAATGCTTATATTCCTGCATCTCCTTAAAAATCTAAGGAAAGAAAACAAAAGCTTTGGGAACAATCTAAAGAAAGAAAACAAAAGCTTTGGGAACAATCTGTCAGCAGCAATGATGATGCTACTCAGCTTTTTGGTTTTTTCCCATCCCACTAGTCCACCTCTTCATATTGTTTACATTGAAGTTGCTCCACTCTACAAAAAAGAACTTGAGATTCAGTGTGCCAGAAACAGAAGGAAACTTACCAGGACTGTGAAACACTCTGATCACAGCACTCGGTAAGCACCAGGCTGTCTCAATGACCTGCTTCTGTATTTCACCAAATTACCATGTATTGAGACCTTGAAGAGATCAGAGATCTGCTCCAGATGAGAGTCTTCAAGTGGTGCTTTCCTGGATGATCCAGGCAGAAGTGGTATGGATGAGTCCTGGAATCACAGAGATCACTGATATCCATTCTCAGGATTCTAAACACAAATCTAATATATTTCTGAGTTCCCAGCTATTTTTCTATGAAGGGTATTTCTCAGCTATTTGTACTAAACATAGGATAGTTTCCACTTCAAAACTGGAACTTGCCCTCTTTGGTGGCCTGCAGCCCTTTCATGATTTGTTTAGGAAAAAGACACTCCAAGATTCAAAACATTGTTATCCATCTACATTCTGTGACATGAATGGTATATATGAAAACTTTCTCCTATTCACCAGCCCCACCCTTGGCTTTTTCCCCATTCCCTGCAAGACTCTCTGAGTCATATTAAGGAAAACAAACCAACAGACAGACAAACAAACCGTATGAAAATACCCCAGGTCTTTTTCTGAGACAGGATCACTTTCCACTTGTTTGTTAAGCCTGCTCCAGTAATTTTCCACTCCTTTCTCTTGATTTGAAGGCTAGCCACTATGATTGTCTGATCCACATACATAATCTCTGTTGCCTCTTGCTGTGCATTGGCTTTTAGGAAAAAGCTGCAAACCGTGAGAACTGAAGAGTCTTAAGTAAGTTTATGATATGACTAGCAGCTATCAAAAATGAAAGATTTGCTATTCTAATTGGTAACATACATTGTAATATTAATTTAAAAATCTCGATTACTGCTTACTATTGTCTTGTTGAAAATTTCAAAGGACAGCAAGGTCTGATGCACTTCATCCACTGAAGTCGTGCATTCCTCTTCCATATGCCAGACATTAGTCCCATTTCACTTCTAGCCAGGATGGGACAATGCAAGCTAATCTATGTCATCACGCAATGTGCTTCAAAATGACAGCTCTCATCAATGAGGAGCTGAACAAAACAGCAACCACAGAGAAGATGACCGAAAGTGCAACCACAAACACAGGAATGAAGGGGAGGGCACCTAAAGCCAGTGGAGTTCTCTGAATTTTGGCACAGTGCCCACTGATAGCAAAACAGGCACCACCAGGTGAAAAAACCAGCTGACAATGACTGTTAAACCCATCTTAGCCTCCCCAGGAATCAGTCACTGAAAGCCACGGTGATTTACAAGGGCCTCTGGTGGGAATTTTTAGACAAAAGACCCAAGCAGCTTGCAACGTTCTCATTATCTGCAAAACAAAGTGTGTTAATAAGTATGCCAAAATGCTCCCTGTATCTGAACTGTGTCCACTGCAGACCTTTCTTCTTTTCATCACTGAAAGCTGGAAAAATATTATCTTTAACAGGCGAGAAAGCTGGGCTGGGCACAAGGGAAGCTTAAAACTTCAACCACATTCAACCACATTCATTTTAATTCTCTCTTGATTTCTTAAAAAAAATTCTTTTATGAAATTTTCATGTTTCATGTTATCACACATGGAGCAATAAATAAGCTGTATAATACGCTATAAGATAAATATGCCTTATAAATTGTCATTATGGACATAGAGTCAAAAATTTTTTTTAACTCAATTCCTACTGAAATGTTGAAGCAAAAATACTGCATATGAAAACAAATTAGTATGACCTGTATGTGCATTGCCCACCAAAAAAAGTCTTATAGGAAGAGATGACTCATTATGAAGACAATTATGGACAAGCATGATATACACCTCAATTACTTTTAGGCTTGATCCAAAGACTATTCATGTCACTGGTAAATCTGGCTGATTTTGAGGAGCCTGATGTGAATAGGTTACATTCAACGTTGGCATTTTAACCTCTTTACTTCTCTTCAAAGCAAGTTCATCAAATTTAATATATGAAGGTTACTTGTATCTGTTATAAGCATTAAAGTATCATCATTAAAAAGAAATATATACACTACAATTATTCCATAATCTGAGTACAAAATGCTGGTTACAAATCTGTTTAGTAATTACTTCAGTGTTCTTCAACTAGCTCATATGATGTGATAGATAAACCAGATAAAAACAGTGCACTTTCTCCCTATTTCCAAATATGTGAAAATGACTGGCTGGACATAAGCTCCCCACAAAACCATGAAAAGCTGAAAGGTGTGCCATTTGTCACTGGAAAGGTCATTTCACTCACATTACATGTCTCATGATCTGACATATGACTTAACATCAAAATGACTTGAGCATGTTAGTGTAGCAATTCTTTTCATCCAGACTAGTATAAAGATTAATCAAGCAGGTTCAGCTGATGACACCTACCCCTACCCATCAGAAAAAAAGACCAGAAAAATAAAAAGGCAAAAGATTTTCTAGGAATTCTTCCCTAGTTAGGAAATTTGCAAATTCTAGAAAAGTTTCCCATTCTTCTATCCCCCTTTGTCTCTCCCTCTAATGAGATAAAAGGCTCAAAGACTGCTGTGGAGCTGAGAAGGAAAGGGAATAAGATTGTATAATGCCACACACTTTGCTTTCTATCCTCACAGACCACCAATGCCAGCTTTCTGGATTAAAGAGGTGGATGTTTTAACTGATCTGCAGTGTATCAGCTCAGAATCAAAGAATTGTTCAGGTTTAAAAAGACCTTTAAGATCATCAAGTTCAACTTGATCCAGGACTGCTAAGTCCACTACTGAAGTATGTCCCCATGTTCCATATCTACATGTTTTTTAAATATTCAAGGGATGGTGACTCAACCACTTCCCTGAGCAGCCTGTTTCAATGCTTGGCAACTCTTCAAGTGAAGAAATTTCTTCTAATATCCAATCTAAACCTTTCGTGACATAACTTGAGCCCATTTCCTCTTGTCCTGTTGCTTGTTTCTTGGAATAAGAGACTGATCTCCACCTCACCACAACCTCCTTTCAGATGGTTGTAGAGAATGATGAAGTCTCCCCTGAGCGTCCTTTTCTCCAGGCTGAACAGCCCCAGCTCCCTCAGCCACTCCTTAGAGGATTTGTCCTCCAGATCCTCCACCAGCTCCACTGCCCTTCTTTGGACATTCTCCAACATCGCAGTGTCTTTTTCGTCTTTCCTCTTGTATTATATTTCCATGATGGCAACTATATCACAGATTTCCTGGTGCACTATGGCTTCCAGCTCACCCAGCTTGTTGCCCATGCTGCACTCATTGGTGCAGGCATACTTCATCTGGGCTGTTGATTCCACCACCTTTTCTGAGGGAAAAAGCCCTAATCCCAGTGTGACCATTCTCAGGTGCTTCTGTCATTTCTAACACACCAGTAACCCTGGTGTTTCTGCTGCTGCATGCATGTCCCTTCCCTATCTCCAGCTACACAGCAGACTGAAGGATCTTGCTAGCACATCATCCCCCAAACTTTGGCATGCAGCCCCTGGTTGCTCTCCAATGTTTATCCCTTTCCCCCTTCAAATCCAGTTTAAAGCTCTTTTGGTCAGTCCTTCTTGTGCAAAGATCCTCACTTTGAGACAGGTATACCCCATCTAAAACCGAAAATTCTGACAGAGACTCTGGTCTTGGAACCAGATATTGATCTGCTGGCAGTTACCATCTGCCTACTACCTTGCAAACATTTAAACCTGTCCCAAAGCACTCTGAACAGGAAGTTTTATGAAAATACTAATGGATATGTCCCTAGGAAGACATAGTCTTAAAAGCAGAACAGTAAAAACTGAAACAGAAGAGATTAAGAAAGTGCTAAGGCAGAAGGGATATCATGGAGGTTGTGTGAAAACAATGAACCTGGTAAGAAAAACAAATATATTGAAGGGCCATTAACACAGAATTGGAGTAGCTGCACACCAGTCTGACCCCAGGAATGTCATCCTTTATGAAGTCACAGCTATGTTAGTGTACAGCTCAGACAGCACAAGCACAGGGCCTGTTCACTCCACATTGCTCCCTAGCAAATGCAACAGCTTGGGATTCCCAAAGATCCTATGGGTTCATTTTATGTTGGCCATTCAATTTTTTGTAACAATTCTTGATAGCAGAATAGAAAGCTGGTGCTACTTGACTCCCCCCTACTTGGGTTAATGACTTTTGGAAGTCTCCTAATGGGATTTAATTGCTGCTATGTTTTACAATAGCCATTCCATAGGCATTTACTGATAATTGCCTAAGAGCCAATGAAAGTTAATGAGCAATAATAATCCCAGTTGTTTGCTTTAGTTTTCTTCTGAAATCCTGTCTTTCTCTAACGATTGATACTGTGATTTCTTCTAGACATCACTTATTCAAAGCCAAAAATAACCTGGATATAAGCTGACAGCTTGTCCTTCAGGTAGTGTGGAGGATTTATTCTGTGGGCCACGCTTTCTAGAACATTGCCTCATTCACCCACCTACACATCCGTTCTGGGCAAGGCAGAAGCACTATCTCAGGAAAGTAAACTGTGATTATGCCAGTTTGTAAAGACTAATGGTTTGTGGGTGTTACTTGCATGAAGCACTCCCCCTGCCTGTTGGTAGAAAGCCATTTGGCCAACTTTGCTAAGGTTTTGATTCACTGTAATAAGGATACATTTTATTTAACGAGAAGCCACAGTCCACAAACACTTCACCACACTAACACACAGGATAAAACGAAAATAGTTACACTGAGAAAAAGAATAGTCTTACTTGACGGAAGTGAAGGGAAATTCATTCTCAGTGAGCTGCTGAATAAAAATTTGGTGTATAAATCCCATTCCTTACTCCATAATAATCATCAAAACTGCCTTGGGGTAGCATAAGATCTCTGTGACATTCAGAGAAGCTCATTCTCTCAAGTCACATGGACTGGCACGTGCTATTTAGACACACAAACATGCCTAAGAACTGGTCTCTACACACATAAAGTAACAAAAAATGAATTACATAAATATATATGTCAGTAGGATTTTGAAGAAGACATCATAGACTGGCTGGTAGTAACCTCAGTTGAAAGTAAAATGGTTAAAAATACATGTTTACAAGGAAAGGTGGGCACATGTGTGTACACAAATTATACATATATACTCTTCTAATGCTTTTTTAAAAGTCCTTTTAAATGAATTGCGCATATTGAAAAATGATGTCATTCTTCTTGTTCATGGCCAAAACCCCTAAAAATTTCAGAAATACACCCAGACAGCCTCAAAACACCAATGAACTATTATGAGCTGTCCACTTCCTAGAAATTTCTACTTACAGAACATAAAATAACCCAGGCTTAGAAGTATATTCCACACTAGAAAAATTTTCTATCTGAGCAGAGAGGTGCTGGCTGATGTCATTGCAAGATCACTCTGAGTAATCTTTGAAAGATCTCGGCAACTGGGAGAGCTGCTTGAGGACTACAGGATGCCCAGTGGTGGAACCAGAGGCAATGGGCACAAGATGAATCACAGAATGTTCTCTGTGAACACCAGAGAACACTTTTTCTCTGTGAGGATGACCAAGCAGTGGCATAGGTTGCCTAGAAAGGGGGTCTGCCTCCTTGGGGGTATTAGAAAGCCATCTGGTCATGGTCCTGTGTAATTGGCTCTAAACAGCCCTGCTTGAGCAGGGGGTTGGACCAGGTGACTTTTAGAGATCCCTTCCAACCTTAACTATTCTGTGCTTCTGTAACAGGATGACCTCTAATCTCACTTTTTCCCAAGCTGCTGAAAATTAGCCAGCTGTACACAAGGCAAGCACAAACAGCACTGCTTTCTTAACCAGATGAATCCTCTTAGGAGGACATATCCTTCTTTTTTTCTGCTTTTTCTCCTTCCTGTTATTTTTATTCTCCCATAAAATCATAAGGAAAACATGATTCATGCAACAACAGATGGTGACAGAAACCCTCTACCTACACTGGAATGTAGTTGATGTCAGTATTCATTCATCTCAGCACAACATTCATAGGCTACATTCAGTGCTTTGGTGGAGTAAGACTAAGGATCTATTCTTTATAAAATTATTGATTTTATATAAGTCACAGCTACATACCCAATATATAAACCAAAGATAACTATAGCCCGGGGACAAGATTTTCCAAAATGAGCAGTGATTTTTTCATGTTCATCTTGATAAAATTTAAATATGACTGGATATTCACAACATTGGTATGGGGAAGAGAGGGATGTTTAAGATATATTTAAAGTGTTCCACATTGGAGTAAAAGAAAAATTTAGGCATCAAATTTACAATAAGCATTTAAAACACTTAACCAAATAGGCCAAAGTGATGTCATTTTAGAAATGACAATTTCTAAAATCCAATTTTTCACATACCAGACACCATTTTACCTTGGATAATCCACTTTCTGCTTTCAGTAGATTTTGTTCCACAGAACATTCTGATTACTTCCACACTTAGCTCTTAATAGTATTTGCATTCGATAGCACCACTGTGACTTAATCAGGGAGTGGGACTTTTCCCAAGATGGCATTTTGGAAATGCTCATTAATGTGTGTTCCTCACTCAAAACTCTTCAGTGCAGCTACAGGTTCAGCCACAGCAAGGATCTGATTCCTGTGCAGCATGACTATAAACCATTGGAACTCAGAGTGAGCAACCAAAATTATGGGTCTTTGTTGTAAAGAGCTAGTGTCAAAAATTGATTCACCATTATATAGAGACCTTTTCCCTGTTAATGCTTAGCAACATCCTCCTAGAAACACAATTAGAGGCAACTTCCTAGCAATCAGCTGTGTGTTTTCTCTCTCACAGAACTTTCTCTTTGACTTTGAAAGAACCCAGGGAAATCCAAAAGCATCTTTAATTCTGTACATTCTTATAACACTTTTATCTTTATTTTAACTGTGTCCATAAATATATTGAACAGTATGTAGGGCTAGTACTTGCAAAGTTGTGAATCTGAGATATTACCTTAAAGATATCACGGGAAATTGGTCATTATATGTGACCTGATTTCACATCCATATATGCTTGATTTTACATACTTTTAAATGTCCTTGTATAGTGCTATCTGCCTGAAATACTCACAGAACTGTTTCTAAATGGACTCTGGGTTTGCGGTATGGCCTCACCAGCGCTGAGTACAGGGGGACAATCCCTCCCCTGGTCCTGCTGGTCACACTATTTTGCATTCAGGCCAGGATGCCACTTGCCTTCTTGGCTACCTGGGCACACTCTGACTCATGTTCAGCTGCTCTCAACCAGCATGCCCAGGTCACTTTCCAGTTGGCAGCTTTCCAGCCACTCTCTCCCCAGCCTGTAGTGATGCTTGGGATTGTTGTGACCTGAGGGCTGGATGCAGCACTTGACCCTGCTGAACCTCATACCACTGGCCTCAGTCCATCAATACTGTCTGTCCAGATCCCTCTGTAGAGCCTTCCTGCCCTCCAGAGACCAGCACTGTGCCTGCAAACTGACCAAGGGTGCACTCGGTCCCTTTGCCCAGAGTATCGATAAAGGTATTAAACAGGACTGGATGTTGCCTGTCTTTTCTTCCAAAGGCCATAAATTCTCCTTTTTTTCCTGTCCAGACAAAGTTCCCAGTTCAGCCAGGATGGTCTTTCCAGGCAGCTCATTTTTTGGCTCATGTGGACACCCTTATTGGGTGCTTTTAGGATTTCCTTCTTAAAGTATATGTTGTCTTCCTAGACTCCTTTGTCTCTCAGGACTGGCTCCCAAGGAACTCTCTTAATCAGTCCCCTAAAGAGGCCAAAGTCTGCCCTCTGGACATCCAAGGCAGCAGTTCTGCTGACTTCCCTCCTTACTTCTCCAAGAATCAAAAACTCAGTAATTTCATGGTCGCTGTGCCCATCCTCCCCTGCTCACAAACAGCAGTTCCAGCAGGGCACCTTCCCTAGTGGGCTCCTTCACCAGCTGTGTCAGGAAGGTACCTTCTACAAACACTTACATATTAGAGAGCTCTCCTTGTTCTGAAGATTTTACAATCTTCTCAGGGAAGGCAAAGAACATGAATGAAACAGAAAGAGAGGTGAATTTGTTTCCCCTCAGTCACACACTTCCTCTCTGAACAGTGCCCCATTTCCAATCATCATTCCATAGAAACGGAAAGTACAGTGTTAGTTATTGTAATATAATGTCATAATATATTTTGTCACCTATAATTTTGTCATCTATAACATTATGTATATATTATACATCTGTATATTGCCATTTGACTACTGAGTAGATTCTGAAAATCAATCCATGGAAGTGCACGGATAAGAAGCCTAGAGCAACTATAATATCACTGTTTTCTGCAATTACACTAAAATGGTAACTAATAGTAGATAATTCATTTTATTGCTGGAATAAGAACTGGTTTTCCCTGTGTGTATATATAGAGAGCAAAATTAATTTCTGTATGTTTCATAAATATGTACTACATAAAGTAGCACGGAAATAACCTTTTGGAGGTTTCAACTAAAATGGTTTGTACAAAGAGATATGTAAAGCAAAGTAGTTTAAACATCATGGCAAATATTTAACTACTTTGTCTTCATCAAAAAAATCACAACAGAAGTCAGTAAACCATACTTGGAGAGTTTCAATGGGAATTGTTAACTAAGCCAAACACTTTCTGCCTGAACATTATATCATGCACAGAAATAGTTCCAGTTCACAGTAACAAATGTTGGAGAAAAATACTGATATTTACTCACTTTTTCTAAGTTTGAATAGAGGTAACACAGTTGTTGTTGTCCATGCAGCTTATTAAAAGAGCTTTATTCTGCTCAGCAATGGAGTATGAGAGACAGACTTGGAGCAAATTTTAACCCCTGTCAGAAATGACTACCTTCTCTGGAGATTTACCCAGGTGATGAAAAGACAATCTTCTGCCTTCACACATCTGAATATCCATCTGCACAGCCTCTCAAGATTAGACACATTACTGACAAATGCCATAATAATTCATTTTCTGCCTTACCCTTTATTGGACTTTCACACCTGATGGAGTGTCTGTGGTTAGCAGAAGATCATTTCTATAGCAGCAGCTAGGCAGAGCTGATGTACTTCATGGGCATTTGTAATTGTTCATTAGAACCACCAGAATGACTATAGGTCTTAGCAGCATAAAATTAGCAATTTTTGCTTACATCACTGGGCTATATAGATTATAAATGTAGTAGTGAAAAAACAAATACTATTTTCATAATTAATAAAATCCAAGTTCATATAATGGACCAGTGAATTTCTAGCATTATTGTTTGTTTGGCCATCCCAGTAAGCCAGAATTAACATTAAACTGGACAGAAAACAACTACTAAAAAGCGTTATTTCTAAAATTTTCCAAATATTTTTATGTCTTTTCAAAAAATTAAAAATTTAGTCAGCAATGAAAACTTATTATTCTTTAATTTCAGCCACATAGTAAACATTACTAAAGATTTTTGGCCTCTTAAAAGACCTTTACAGATATTAAACCAATTTGACATTACTGAATGATTTCTCTAGAGGCTCAGTATTTAGATGCGTATTTTGACCACATGCAAGCACTTCTCCTCTCAAAAATATATTGTGTTATTGCTGAGACTTTCAGTGCAGCATGACATATCTATTGAAATGCAATGGAATCAGGCATCTGAGCTCTGAATCTCATTTCATAAACCTCAAGCAGACACGTAATTTTAGGAACCAAAGTTTGAAGACACTCATTATACTCTATAAAAAACCTTCACCTCTGTAGGCCTGAATTGTTTGTTTTGTTTTATCACCACCAAGCAATAGGAGATGTTTTCCAAGAGACAGCACAATATAGCTTTATAGAAATAATATAATCCTATGCCACATTGCAATAACTTGTGGGAACACCATTCCTTAAAGAACACACAAAGTCTGTTTTCTTTCAGGCATTAGGGACAGTACAGTCTAATTTTGCCCCAGACTAAACAGATTTGGTGGGTTCACTGGAAAAAAAAGTCCCTAAGTAAAGAAAAATCAAAATTTCTGCTTGATGATATTAAACTACATGGAATAGATGTCTATTTCTTCCCTTAATTCTGTGATGATAAAAAAAGAGTAGATACCAGAAGTCATGCATAGTCAGTAACTGAGTATCACAAAAGGCAAAATAATAAATTTTGTACAGAATGTCCTGTAAGATGCCCAGTGGCAAAGAACACATTTAAAAATTTTAAGGGTGGTGTTTACCAAAAATAGATTTACACTGTCTTCCTAATAAAGGCATGAAACTAGCTGAGATACTCAGACAGATACATTTGCAATCTTCATCTCATGTTTAATTTTTCCTAAATAAAAGATAAACTTCCAATTCTGATTGTCATAAACAAACAAACCAAGCAAAGATACCATGATTGTCTTATTTGGTGCTGGAATGCAACCGCAAAAATTCACTAGGATCCTTTCAGAACTACTCTGTTTCAAGGGTTGCTAGGTCAGATGACAGATATTTTCATCAGAAATAAGAGGAGTGCAATTATCTTCTTGTACATGGGTAACAAGGCCTTTATTTTATAAAGCTTTACCTACATGCAACAGCACCTGAATACCCTCTGAACTATAATGATCTACTTTTAGAAAATCCTTGCGAGAAAGAAAAATACCGTTTTTCTGATTTTATAGTGAATTGAACGTAAATTATCTGAAAGTAAACACAATGCCCATTGCCACCTGCTTAGCTTTACTTGCTATATTTAACCTAAGTGGCAGAGGAGCAGTGGGAAGTTGCAACAATACCATTCACGTCAAAGAAAGCACAATCTGAAACTACTACTATAAGTGTTCTTTTCAATCTCTAGCTTTTTTATCCTTTTAAATGCTGATATTTGTTATCCAGCTCTCCTATCCGAATGCACAGGGTGTGCTGAGGATCAATCACAAACTCTGAAGAAAAGTCCTGAAATGCCGTATAATCTAACTTTGAACCTAGAACTTGTCAATTTTCCTATTAAAAATATAATGGAACAATATTTTGGTTCTTAGACTAATATGGAACAGAACTCAAATCCTGAGGTACAATAAATAAAGAGGATTCAATGCATCCATAGTGAGACTTCTCTCCATGTACCAAAACACCTCATTACAGCACTGACAGATAATTCCGAAGCCACTCTCTGGAATACATAAAATGTATTGTGTTTGGGTATATAGTATATT
>VXBC01012978.1:608606-721310 GCA_013399945.1 Ploceus nigricollis
ATAATAATATTTTATTAAATATTCTATTTGTTGATATATTGCTCTTTTTCTCCTGTCAAATGATGAACATTTTGCAAAGTAGTAAGAGTGGATCAGCTTACACAATCAAATTAAATCAAAGAAACACCTTTTTAGAGAGGAATGCTTCCTACAATGAGTTAAATCTGTGCTGTAGCTCTTCTGTCCTGGTGCCACCCATTGACCAAGTTCTCCGTACAATGCTATCCAAACTCCACATGCATAGTGCCAGAAAGCATGAAAATGGGAACAAGCCTTCACAAAGAGCCCACAGAAAAAGCTCAGCTTGTACCCGGGCTCATATGAGAGTAAATTTCAAGACACACACAAGCTGAGAGAGCCTAACTTTAATAATTGACTTCTCATACTGCTGTGTCTGGTATAATGCCAGCAGCTGAGTTCCAAAACACATTTTTAAGTGACACTGAAGGAAAACAGCTCTTTAGTAACTGTCAAAGCTATTTCCACTAAGACTCCATATTAAAGTCCTTCAGGTAGACAGTATTCTTCCACACACAAAAAACACTGAAATCTGGAATTTCAGAGCTTTTTTTTTAACAGAAGGTGATGACCTTTATTCTTGGTTTTTGTGAATGCTGAACACTCAGAACTAGGAAGTGAACTACAATTTGAATTTCAGTTTAAATTAATCACAGTGTTCTCTAGAGGGAATATTCACTCTAAGTATAAAAAATATATATCTCTGCATTCACTGGCTGAAAAAGATCTGAATAATTCAGTATACGGAACAGTTTTCCTCATATATCTATTAAGACATGCATTAAGCTGACAATAATGTTATGGTTCAGTTAATACCTAATTAATGCTCATTAACAAAGAAATTTAAAAATTTTGGTACATGCAGCGCAGAAGACTGGCCTTCTGCAGCTTATTAGCACCAAAGTTCCTGAGCAAAAGATTATTTTTTTCTTGTTATCATTCAGACTTAAAAACATCAGCAAAACACGATACTTGGAGTCCTAATTAAGTACAATAAAATATAAGCTGGAGCTGTGACATTTAACAAAACTTCATAGCTCTAGGGACCTAGTCTTGAACAGGAGTTTGAAATATGAATGAATTTGCAATTCCAACAACACTTAAGCTGAGCTCAAGGTTGGAAATTTGAGTCTGAAAATATGAGAAGGTTAAAGAAAACACTCAGAGGCAGAAGCACAACACAAATTTATTTGAAAAGCTGAGTGATGTTTTTTATCTATACAGGTCTTAATTATTGTAAAAAGAATGGGCTAACAAAAATGAATGATAGAATATTAAATACCAGGATAAAAAATAAGTCCAAGACATATAATGTGACTGATTAAATTTGTGGGGAACAGAAGTAAAAGAAAGCAGCAAAATTATTCAGAAGTATTCTGAATAATTTAAGACAGTAAGATGACACTAAAAAGAAAATTAAAACTAAGGAAACTGGATTTTCAATACCAAGCATACTTTTTTCCATGTCAGAGGAAACTAAAAAAGGTAGATAAGAAATCCTTACTGCACTCTCAGATAAGCCATATCAAACTTCAAGAAATTTGAGGGAAGGTAGGGGAGGATGGGGTGTTCCCCCCTCCAATTATGAAACAGGGAAGAATAACTTCTTTTTGGAAGTATATTTCAGGAATGCCCTTAACTCTTCTAAGAGCATACAGTAAGTTTATTACCTTAAAACTATCTTTGAACAGAGCAAAAATATTTAAAGACCTGACATCTCTCACAACATTTTAAAAGCATTCAAACACTTCACCTTTCCTCTATTATTTTTTCTTTCTAAAAAATTTGAGGGTTTTTTGGTCTAATATCTATTTGATTTTACGAACATCTTTTTCATTTGAAGTGTCTCAAGGAGCCATTCTGGAGGCTGAAATAATCACACCTTCTCTACAGAAATCTTCAATACATGACTGGTGCATCTGCTACACTTTTATCTTTTCCACAGTATCCCCTGAATTTTTCTGTCTCTTCAGTTTCAGCTGAGGCTTCATTGCCTGCTATTATTTTGCTGCCTATAGTTGGGAAAAATCAAGTCCTTCTCATGATGAAGAAACTTCCTTTAGTTTCATGCCTTCCCTTACCTGTTTTCTCTAACATTTGGTTATCTCTGCCATGTCAGGGCATACAGTCAGGAATATCAAGACATGTGTGATTACAAAAAGGGAATGATTCTACTGGTATTTACCTGGATCTGACTGTGGAGAATGAAGGTCGCTTCTAGATGACAACATACTTGAGGCCTTTAATTTTTAAATGTATCTCGTGAAAAAGATGTGTACGTGCTTAAAACTGTTGTAGCAGCAGACTAATTCAAGAAGTTTTAACATTTGTGATCTCAGAGGCAAATTTGTTTATTTTTCTCATAGAAAAGGTCAAAATCTGTAGAAGTCCAAACATTTACAGGCACACATTTGGGTTTTTTTCTGCAAATCACAACTGTTTGCAAGGCACATGGAATTTTACAATAAAACATATTGCACCGGTGTCCAGAATTGTTCACTATTATTCCCCTCTTAAAGAACCTGTAGAAAAGTTTGTTTATACCCTTTTCCCTCTGCAGCATATAGGCAGCTCCCACCAAACTAAAGAATCAGATTTTCAGAAGGGCCAGTGCTCAAAACCTGTGTGGTAAGGAAAGGTGTATTTTTAAAACATTTTAATACTTCTCTCAGTTCTTTATAATCCTGGACATTGTGTGAAGCTTTCCCATATATTAAAAAAAAAAAAAAAGTATATTTCAGAGAGAAGTATATTTAGAATACACCAAAATCTTCTCAATGCATGGGAAAAGCATCCCATCTAATCATAAAGTGTGGGTGGTAAGTTCACTATACCTCATTTTGTTTAGCAAAACTTTCAAATCTCATTTCTAACCATGTGTGAAGAGATCCACTATGCTTAAACAACAGAGAGAAAAGAAAAAAATTAAAATAGTTTATGTCTTGTAATAGAGAGAGGAAAACTATCTGTGACACAAGCCACCCATTTTTTAATCTTTTCAAGACCGGTGCAAATAACATTAACTAGAAAAAAAAAGGCAAGTCACAACTTACAAAAATTTCTCATCTGATTTGAACTCCTCAAAAAGTGTTAGTATTGATTTTCAAAGAAAATCCACAGAAAATAACTGTTATGCTTTTTGGGATAGAGATCAATACAGGTATCACAAATCACTTCAAAAATCAGAAGTGTGAGATTTTTCTTGGAATATTGCTTATCCTCCATAATATAACACTTTCACACAACACATTTATCACCCTATTATGTTCAAAGACCAGCGAGATGGTTAAGAGCACTTAATTCTAGCAAAACTTTTCTCATTTTATATTCCATCAGCCCACTATGATTACACTGTTAGGCTGTTCCAGTTAGTGACAGCTTAAAAAGCACAGCAGTATTCTGACTAGTAAACACATAAAAAGCAAATTACTTAGCTGCTAATGGAGCTGTTCCAAATGGGATACAGAAATAAATACATTCCATCTGCAACGTGGTGGGCAAAAAATTAAAGATATCCAGTGGTTATTATTTGTATATTTAGAGTTTTCGTGCAACAAAAGAACTTGAGCGTGTCGCGCAACAAAGCCTCACGCGGGGCTAAGCTGGGAAAACCTGCAGAGCTCAGCACCACTCACACCTACTTATTCAAGTCTGAGAGCATTACAGTTGTATTTCCCACAAATCTCCTGCTGGTCCTCAGGTGCCAAGCTCTCCTTTGGAGCCAGTCATGGCTTTCCATGTCACACAGCCCAGCACCCGTAGATTAGCACACCTAATGCGAACGCTTCTGCTTAGTCAATGAGCTAATGGCTACATTTAAGAAGGCAGGATTAATGTGCCCGCTGTCACATAAGGAACCTGATTTATGCGAGTCTCAATATTCAACCAAACCCATGTTTCCTTTGTAATTCTGTCCAGAACTGAACTGTTTGAAACCATGGGGAAAGCCAAACGTGCTATAATGTGTATCTAAAAATAAGAACTTAAATCCTCCCTAAAATGAAACATTGAAGGGAAAAAAAAAAAGCCACCAAAAAACTGTCCATTGCTTTGGAATTTTTCTACTTAGGACCAACAGCAAAGTCACCACTTTTCTATAAAAATATAACCAAATCTCATTTAACAGTTTCTTTCTTTACCAAGCGAATGGGAATTTTTATTCTGTGGATAAATACATCCAGAAGCTGAAACCAGTTCTCCTGCATTGATTCTACACCACTGCACAGAGGATTAGCTCATCAGATTTAGACTTTCACTGGTCACCAGATGAGGGCCATAACACATGACAGACTGCTCTTCCAATGGACTGAAAATCTAAGATAAACACTGATCTTTAAGAAATAAAAAATAGTTGAGTTAGGTTTTAGAAAGCTTCCATTTGCATCACTTAGTATTTACTTAAAAGATCAATACCACAAACTGCTGGGACCTAATAAAACAGAGTAGTTCAGACATAAACCTCTTAAGAAATCAAATTAAATTCTTCAAAATTGAAGGCACAATACCTAAGCTTTTAAGAAGAAAGTAGTGCATATATTACTGCTGCTTCTTCCTATCTGCTTAAATCCCAAAATCTCTGGCATCAGGATGAGGAATTCTCCATGTTCTTCACTATTAAAGATATTAACAAATGCCTTCTAAGAGCAAAACTTTCATGAGCTTGTCTTACTAGTAATTTTCAGTACTTTAATTAATAAATCCCACTTTAAAAAAAATTACAGGAAAAATTATTTCTAGAGCTTTTAGTCTACCAGAAAATGTTGGCTTGCAGGAGGTGTCATAGCATAGTTTATCTAAGCATAGCAAAAATTTATTCCCAGGCAAAATGGATTCATGTTCACTCAGACTTATTTCTGATTCTGAAATTTGGAAATCCAATATACTTGTCAGACCTTCACACCAAACACACAATTGGAGCATCACCTGGTGTATTTGTATGGGTTGTTACAAATTGGTAAGGGAAACGTGTAGAGAAAAATGATTCAAACAAAATGGGATTAGTACTGGTGCAATTTGTTGTTAAAGTAGTGAGACAGACCTATGTCACTTCAGCAAAACAGAAATTTCATAATTTGAATCCTTCTTTTATGTCAGTGCTATGATATGGAATAATTTTTCTTTTTTTCTGTTACATGTTTGCAGCATGACTACCCCTTTGGTATTTGGTATATTATTGCTATTTTTAATTATAAGTTTCTCAGTAGAAGTATTTGCCTTACAGCTGTCTGAACACCCAAGGTAAATCTATCATTAATTATTTCATTATTATTCTCACTACTTAATAGGAGCTTTATGTAAATCTTATCTACCTGTTCTTAAGAATAAGAACAAAGGGAATCTGCTTGTCTTCCTTTCATTTTTCCTTGTAGTTGAAAAAGAACACTGCTCACTTAGAAGCTTCCTGGTGCCCAATACAAGATTGATTCCCTTAACTCCGAACTAATTATGATTTAATTCTCTATTTAATTGAGCCAAGCATCTTGCATGAACCATTGAAACCGAACCATATGAAAAATAATGTGTGATTTAGCTCTTAATTCTGAAGGTCAAAACACTGAGGCAGACCTTAACAATGCTGACAATTCTGAGGTGTGTTTGAGAAACAATTTATTGGCTGGCAGAAACAACTTGCTAAGATTTGCCATCTTCCCCACATGAGTAACTTTCTGTACAGGGTCTGAGCTCTGTGGAAGTCTTTAATTTGAAAGATAGCAGGGTCTATGATGCCATGATTTTCCCTGGCACCAAAAGGAATGACAGCACGTGGATGGATGGAAGGAAGGAAGGAAGGAAGGAAGGAAGGAAGGAAGGAAGGAAGGGAAAGAAAGAAAGAAAGAAAAAGAAAGAAAGAAAGAAAGAAAGAAAGAAAGAAAGAAAGAAAGAAAGAAAGAAAGAAATTCCCAAATGTCAGAAATNAAGGGGTAGATGGGTGGATGGGTGACAGGTAGAAAGGGATATAGAACAACTTCTCTTTCCACAGACAGGCACTGGAAATGAAGCAAGTAAATCCCTTGCCACACAAAACCAGAGAAGAGCTGGTAGCTCTTCTTCCCAGAATTCAGAGAAATACTGAACCTTTACTTAGAGGATATTAATAACCTGTTCTGTCTACCCAGTGCAACACCATGTCTTAGTCTCAAAAGCACATCAGGTTGTTAAGTATATCCCTTTAAAAAGTAAGACCTCTCTTAGAAATCATTTAGCAGCTAAAAAGGACACACTTTTCCTTTACTTTTAAAAAAAGACTAAAAATTGAAGTTTTTTTGCATTTATGGAATTCTAGATGTTAAAATAATCCCTGGTCCTTCTGCCAGTCTGCTCAGATTTCAGCCCAGTGAACACAAGACTGGAAACTGACAGCCAAGTCACCCATTATCTTTCCTCACATGTTCACTAATTAATTGTGACAACAATTTCTGAAATCCCTGTAAAATGTGTTGGAGGCAAGAAAGGTGCACGGGTTGCATTTCTTACCTATCTTCCTTCTCCTCGGGCCAAAACCATATCCACAACCACTCACTGAATTTTAGTAATAACTGTTCTCCTTTTGTCTTCCAAGTACAGATTCCTGCCCCAATTTACTGAAAGACTAAGGGACAAATCTATTTCTAAATTGCCAATTGTGTAGACCAAGTGATGCAGAAATGAATTTCCCTCATTCTTTTAGAGTCTATGAGGATCCGCAGAAACCAGATAACATTCGGATTTTGTAACATAAAAATAAATCTCAAAGTTTATTATACTCTCGTAGCAGTTAAGAGTCCTAAAGACAAATAATGTATGAACAAAATAAAGGAAGCTAAGCCTCACAGAGTTACTGCTCTAATTCTCTCTCTCTCTTAGGCTTCCCCTCTCACAAACACAGCAGTAGGAAAGAAGACTTGCAGGGATAAAAAGGCACTGCTGTTAAAACTATTATTGAAACACCACATGGGATGCTCAGCCAATTGTGGCATCTGAGTGGAATCTGTCTTTGTTTACATACATGCTAAATTGTTACAAAAAGCCTAACATCAGCAAAACCAAGATGGAGATGTTTTAGTTCTTTGTACATTGTAAGATCTTAGTCTTAATATTTAAGAAAAAAAAACAACAACAAAAAATCAGAAAAAATCTTTTAATTAAGGTCAGTAACCTTCAGATCTGGAAAAACAAAACACAATTTATCTGTCTTAAGTGAGTTTTGTGGCATCAGCTGATGTTTAATTAAAGAGCACTACAGATTATCAGACTAGATCTGAAGACATAAAAATAGAAGTACAGAAATAGGAAAAATAAGCTTTGCTAATACACAGGTTTCACAGTGGGGTAGGGTGCTGCCTCAATATGAATGTAATTTCTTAATAAATAACATCACGGTACAGAAGCACGTATGAATTAAACAGAACAAATGCAGACCCTCTCTGTTATTTTCTTAGCCTTAGGGAAAAAATTTGCTTTCTGCAGGTCCCCTGACTTCTTCCCACTTTTACTCCCTTACCTTCCTTCTCTACTCCTCCCTTTCTTTTGTTTTTTCCATGCAGACTAACACAAGAAAGATGCTGAAAAGAGACTCCAGCATCAGAGAAGAGGTAAAACCTAAGCCTTGGAACAGGGATACCACAGAAAGATCACCAAGCCATTAATTTTTAAGTGAGGGAAGGGAAGAGGAAAACTTTTGAAATATAAAGAAGGAGAAGGAAAAAAAAAGTATTTCTGTATTTTTTTGTACTAAAGAGAGTTTCCACTGATTGGTTTAATCTTCATTCTTCTGGAAGTATTCCACATTGTTAAAAGGACAAATTGCAAAACATTCTTTACCTTCAGCTCCTCCCCTTCCACCCAAAAGACACCCAAAAGCATTTAAATATGTCTATGAACGCCTGTGAAATCAACCCATCAGTGTATAAAGACAGAATGTGCCTTCAGGGCTGGGGTTTCAAGAGTCACACCAAACAAAAGGACAAAGCACCCTGGCAGAGTAGATGGCTGCTGTGACACAACCTTGTGAGACTCAATCTCATGCATATTTGTAGAGAAACACAATGTACTTGTCTGTCAGCCTGCCCACCACAGAGGCTGTCATCCTACAGGTGTGACAGACATCCCTTTGGAAGCCAAGAGAGCCTTTTTGACAGAATGAAAGAACAAAATTATATTTTCCTGATGCATTGGTTTGAAATTCCCTAAATTCTAAGAAAATAAGAAGCAGAAAGCATGTTTTTCAAGGAAAAAAAAAATCACCAATCTTACTTACTCTGCAAGTACAGTCTCAAAACTCATATTTAGGATTAACTCCTTAATGATCCATCTTTTTCCCTGAAAATAATTTATCTATTCAGCATAAAACAGCAGTGGACAAAACACAATGCAAATACAGATTCTACATCGACTTGGTCCCAGTTCTTTCCTAAAAAGGGCACAACTCAATATAAGTTTCTAACACCTGCCAATTCTAGGTTCTGTGCCCCATGAGACAAGCACAAGCTCACCTGTTTCATTTCATTCACAAAAGGCTGCTACATGATAAATTAGGATGTTAAAAAAAGACAACAGGAATTTTACTCATTTGAACTAATGCTGCTTCATATTGTCAACAAGGCAGGCATTAGAAAACAATCAAGCAACATTTTGAAAAGTACCAGGGCCTTGCAGTTAATGACAACATCAAAAATGGAGGGCGGTACTAAAGGAGAAGAATTCTATTCAAAAGAGAGTGATGGCTGAATAATATGAGCTCAATGAAGGCTAAATGACAATTTAAGGGAAGAACCTTGCTAGGCTTAATTTAAACAGATTCTAGAAATACTCACTGCTATCATGGAATCATTAATAACAAACCCAATGCATCTGTTCTGTCTTTGTGCAGTTACCTAGACTACAATTCTTGACACCACTGTTCTGTAATAACCTCCATCTGCTCTGCTGTCTCTGTCATTTCTTTTGCAGTAACATATTGTGACAGAGGCTTCATTTACCTAAACTTATCTTGGCAACTTGTACTTCATTAAAGAGAATCCTGCAAGCATCAGTTAAAGCTTTCTTATCTGGCCATGCATAGCTAAGCTTCATAAATCATTCTTTCACTTTCCATTTTGCAGCTTCTGGAAAGGTAACATTATTGAATTCAGATCACTGGAATAGAGCAGTACTAAAATGTTTATTGACCAGCTTTTAGGCACTGAGCTCTGCTTTGAATGCAGACAGTAATATTAGCTAAAGCTTTTGAATTTAAAAGGGATGTCACTAATGTGTTTTATACATTGCTATAAATACTGTTTGATGGCAGGCCACTTTAGCAAGCTGCTACTAATACAGCAGAAACAAATATTATTAACATATATTCCCTCCCTCCTTGTCCTTTTAACCATAACATCTGCAAATATAGTATTATATATTCATAGATCTAAGACCTCAATCACAGCTCACAGTGCAGAATCTATCTGACAAAGGCAGCAGCAATGTGCAAAGGGACCTTAAACCAACGCTTATATTCCCATCAGATCAGTCTGGCATGGCACCAGCACAACACTTGGGGCAAGTCACAGCAGCTGGGGAAGTGCCAGTGGTCACTCGTTTCTAAGACAAGGGAATTAGTGGGTTTCTACCTCCATCCAGACTCCCATGTAGGAATCATGTGATAACCAGCAATATGCATACTGCACACAGCATTACTTCATGATCAGAATCACTTGTTAGTAGAATAAAAATAATGATGAGCCCCTTTACAGACAGATAGAGATATTCAGTTTTGCATCAGATTCAGAAGAGAGGCATGCTGTGCTGGCTGATGAGTCAAATTACAAATGTTGAGCTATAATAGGGTAGGAGGGAAGGAATAGGGAAGACTATATTTTCCAGACAAAACTTAATCAAGACAAAATGGCATCATTTCAGATAAAATTCAGAAAATAATTTTGAATTAATATTTCCTATATGAAACCACTATCACACCTGATCATTTTGGTAACAGTAATATACAGTGGTTTAACAGTTAAGATTGAACAGCTTTAACAATTAACAGTCTAGGAACCTCAGAGATGAGTAGGATGCTGGTCACTTGGATTCAAACTGTCCTTTGATCCACAACAACGACCTGAACTGACATGTCACACCTTCTGTGTGAGCACTAGTGGGCTAGAGGGAATTTGAAATATGATTCTCCTGTTAACATGGTCTATTTTACCTACAATAAGTATTATGTAGCCCAGAGAGACAAGAAAGTACATGAAGGTCAACAAAAGACACCCTTTAAGCAACCTAAATTTAATTATCTTTCATAGTTTATAAAAATGCAATGGTTTAAGAGAGACAAATTATCAGTTCCTTGGAAGTTAGACAACCTCCAATGATAAGAAAAGTATCTGTGGGGGCAATGAATTACATTTCAGTGGGGTAATGTTATAAATCCTGAGCTATCCAAAGACAGCACTGAGAAGCTTCCAGTAGCAGCTGCATTTTGCCCTTAAAATGCCCCAATAATTGAACTAACTTTTGAACAGATTAAGCCTGAAATGAATCGTTCCAATTCAACACATTTTGAATGTGTTGAAATAATTAGTTTTAAATTAATCTGAAGCAACATTGCCATGTCTTTTCAACCACTCTTCCCACTTCATCTGCTGAGTAAAAGAAATCTTGATTATTCACACTGGCCCACAAATCACCCATAAGGAAAAAAAAACTGGCAGGGCAATGTTAAATAAGGTTTAATCAGCCCTCAGGACCTGTACGCCAAAAACATGCAGCTGCCTCAGGCACCATTTCTCCACCTTTTAAGCAGGACCAGTATCTAACAGGAACTCTCATGAAATACTATACTATCAAGTTCAGTCTACTTCATTCCCATCCCAGGGTCTACTGTTTTGATAATGGCTCTTTTTGGTGGAGTCACAATGAGAGGGAACAAGGGAATGCTGCAAGGACATGGTTGCCAGCTTGGAAAAACCCCTGGCTTCCATGTAGATGGTCACAAATGCCCTATAGATGACAGATATGGTTAGATCCTGGTGGCTGCTATTTTCTCATTGGATTTTGCATTGAAAATACAAATTATTTCTCTAGCCTGAAAAAAATGCTAGCTGTAATGCAGCAGTTTATACACAAAGTTGTTAGCAAGTTTTCCTAATCTTAGAAGTCATCTAACAAATAATGTAAACTTACTTATGGCTGAGAAGTCTGTAGCTAGTCCAGAGAGCAATTTTGTTATTAAGTGATGCTTCATTTTAACAATTTATAGCACAGATAATTTCATTTTAACTAGAGGTTTGTTTGGTTTTTTTTGCTTTTAAAAGGTTCACTCTGTCGACATCAGCTAAAATTAAGTCAAATATTCAAGGAAGGTAAAATGAAACTATTATTTTTTAATGATCAAGAAAATAATTTTCTGTTGGGAATTTAAAACAATTGTTTGTGGCTGCTTAACTATGATACTTACAGTGGTAAAGGGTAAAAAAACCCTCCAAAAACAATAACAATTTGTGTCTAATTCAATCCCTGCATGTCATTACAGTGATAGCACTTTATCTGATGTTTCATTAGCAGATCCTAAGTTTTTTAGTAGTAATCTGAAGCAGCATATAACTTTCTTTAGGGTACAGCATAAAATCCATAAAAATAACTGGGTCTTATCTATAGCTGGTGTCAACAGTCAGACATACTCATAAACCTTTGCCCATGAATAAGAGCATCCTAAGGGTCTCTGAGGAGCTGAAGAGCTGCTAAATTCACAGGCCTTCTTCATTTTCACAGTCTGAGAGAAATGGCCCATCAAAACACATCTTCTCTTACACCTTATGTGCACAACTAGGGCATAAAACTTCTGAAAATGGGGAAAGGAGTGGGAAGTTAAAGAGCAAAGTTAAATGCACTTTGAAGATTTCCTCTTGCAGCTCAATACACAATGAATTCAAATCTCTAGATGAACCTCAAGAGAACTAGTTAATTTGTAGCTCCTGAAAACCAAATAACTCAGTGTATGAGTCTTTGGATATAATGATAACTTGTAAGCTTATCTAATGTTTGTAAAAGACTTTTTGATCCTCAGGTGACAGAAGCACATAAGGGCAAAAATTGTTATCTCTAATTATGGAAGAGTTCATTATTATTTTTAAAAATGTAACCTAGAGCCTGATCGTTTTCTGTAAATATGTTAGCCTAAGGATGTCTTGAACAAAACTCTTTCCCTAATAAAAACATTTAGATATGCTGAAATTAATACAGATCTCAGTTGCTAAGCAATTCAGAGAGCCACGTAACCTTTTTTTTTTTGGCTGTAAAGCAGAGAGTTAAGATTATAACTCTAAAGACAAGGATAGTTACCTTATAATCTTCATATTTATATGTTATAAGCAAACTGATGGTTTTCCCTGTTACTGAAAGCTGTCATTCATTTTTTGAGTGCTGATACTTTTAGCAAATTTGCATGTACTACAATTGTACATGCAAAAATCTCTTTTGAAGTGAATTTTTGTCTCATTTATTTTAAAATTTTCAGACAGAAGAGGGAAAATGTTATGGAAAACCAGTGTCTTTTCCCCATTCAACATTTTATTGACCATTCTTTAAAAAGATTTTTAATACTTTTGTGATTTTAAAATAGCAATTACAAAACTGACAATGTACTGAATTCTCCCAGAGGTGCGCTTCTATGCATCCCTGAGAAATTCTGCTAAATTACATCAAGTGATAAGACTTTGGGTTAAAAAACACTGTTTGCACATGTCTAGCATATATTTGCTGGCTCTTTACTGCAGAAGCCTCTGAGGAGTCCAGATGAAGCAAGACTTACCTTTTTGAGCGAAATGTGGGAAGCAGTGAACATTTTTTCTGCCCTGTTTTCAGTTCCCAGCTGGCTGAATTCAGACAGCATAAAGTGAAAGTTAACTGAGAAAAGGGAAAGTCTACGAAGGAAGAATGAGACCGGCATTCAAGTGTGCAGACAGATGCTGAGCAAGGATGCCACATGCGGGACTTGGAAAGGTAGAGCACTATCCAAAACAAGAAACAACCACAAACCACAAAACCTGTTCATAGTATTATGGACTGCATTTGTTTTCACTGCACCTCTGAGTGATAAATAACTTCAACTCCGTTTCAGAAACATATAGGCCTGGCAGTCCTTACTTGGTGCATGTTTCTCAAGCATACAAGTTTTCTTAGGTATTTCTTCATGAGCAAAGAAAATGGAAAGAGAGTCCTCAAAAGGAGTCAAGCTCAGAAAGGAGTACCTGATGAACCCTCTGACAGCATGGTAAGGATTGTGTTTTAGCAGATATGCCAATACACCTCTCTGATTCCACTAAAGGAAGACCATGCTTTAAAAACCCTGAAAAATTCTTTAGTCAACAGTTATCTGCAGGGCTTTTGGATGCACCTTGTTTGTAATGAAACATACACACATTTATAAATCCATGGCAGTAGTGCTCTGATTAGAAATATATCTCAAAAAAAAATCTTTCAAATATGTCTATAAGGCATCAACTGATCTTGAACAGGGTTTAAAATTTTCACCAGCAAGGTAAAACGTACCATTCTAGTAATGAATCAGACTGTCTTCATGTCAATGTGCCAAATCTACAAATAAGTTTATAAGAAGCTAGCAAAATCATTAAAAACTATGATCAAAAGACACCCACACAAAAAATACTTTGCTACTTATATAAAAATTACTAATAGCATCAAGATCCTTTATGCCAAGAGTACAAAATACAATGAAAGATGGAAAGACAGTACCACACACAAGTGATTGCCTTTAACAGGAATTTTTCTAGTATTATTAAACATCTACAAATCTGAGAATGCTGATTTCATTTTGCACGATAAAAAACCTCAGTGTCATTATCTAATCTTTTTTTAGGCCATTATTAAATTTTCATATAGAAGCAGATTATCTGTAATGTAGCTTTTCATTCACTTAAGCAGTTAGTTATAATCATATTGTTGTTACCTCAAAGAATTTAATCAATTTCTCTGATGATCATGCAGAGTGTGATGTCTGTGAAGGAAAAGGAACAATAAAAAAAAGAGAAGTTTGCTACTTTCCTGTCACATCTGCTCCCTGAAAAAAGGTAGGAAAAGGTGCTACCTGCTGAAATTCTGATCAAGAAGATCCAAATTCTGAGCTACAGTAACAGTAAATATCTAATGACCTGGGTGGGGATAGGTCTGGTTAAAAGAAATACAACTGAGTTGTTGGTGATAGGCAGTAATACCTTCGAAAAAGAACGGTTTTGTTATCATTTAGCAAGCATCCACTGACTAATGGGAGTATGACCTATTCCACATCAGATGCAGGTCTTGCTGGTTGGTAAAATTACAGCACAAAGTTTGTGCTGAATTCTGCTTTCTTTGGTGCTCTTTGACAACAGCAAATGACTAAATTTGCTCTGGTTTGAAAAAAGCCTTCCCCGCTTTTGAAAAAACTTTCCCCAGAAATGTTTCACAGCAGTAACAAACCCCTAAGCAATCAAGATGAATGGATTCCCTGCAAAACCTCATAACGCACACACAGTTTGAGGAACAAGTATCTCATAGGCCTTCCTCACATGTGGAGAACTCAGTGGCTTTTCCACAGCAGTGGCCATTACCAAGGAGATGAGAAGCAACCCTCCTAGTTAATCTTGTCTGTTGGTAATTAATCACTTCCCAGTCCTTACTATGCTAGAGTTTTACTCCTTGTATATTTAATTTTAACATGGTTGGAGATGTAGGAGTTAAATTACCATTCGTACTAACTTCTGAAACAGCCCTCACTTTTGGTCATAGAATACATGGATAAATGTCAGTGCTGTATATATATATATATATTAAGATAAACACTATTTGTATATAGGTTTATATTTATATATACACTATTAATATAGAGGTTCCAGAAGGGATGTTCTTCCACTGCCATTTATTTTTGTTGCATTGCCCCCACCCCTTGATATCTCCTTAGCCTGCCTCAAATGCATGCACCTTTCCCACCTGTATGGAACAAACCAGCTTCTGCTATTACAGTTTCTGCTGACATCTCCAACACAGAATGCTTCATATCTTAACAGAATTCTTCAGTGCAGCAAAACAAATTACAAGAAAAGCTTCTTTTGGCTTTTTGAATTTTCTTTATAAAGTGTATCACTGAGCAGTCTAATGCTGTAGGGCAAATGGCAACTGCATGAAATTAATACCTTCATTGAAGTTGCTAATTCTTAAGAGGTCTTTTCTTTCTGTGGAAAAGGGTTAAAAGCATTTAATGGTCTGGGTTAATAATAGTCAAGTTATTGAGTCAATTGAGTGATGAATTGGCAAAAATCATTAATGCTGGGTAGAGTTCTTGACCTGCTCTTTCAAAAGCAAAAGCTAAAAATGCCTTCCCTTTAAAACACCAAGCAACCCCGAGTGATCTGTGCCTGTGCAGATGTTTGATTGACACCTGTCTGGTGGGTCAGCATGATGAATAAGACATTGGTTATTCTCAAACCTGTAAAAATTATGGAAAATACATAGTGCATTGATAATCAAGGCCAGCATTTTCAGGAAACATCTTTAATTTATTCTCAGGGGAATTTAATAACCTGCCTTCCTATAGGATTGGGTTTTTTTAAATCCCAGATCTACAAGGGTAACTTTTTCATCCATATTTATGCTTTAACACACATCTTTAGCAGTGACAACCACATTACCAAAACTGAAATCATAAAAAGAGTAGCAAGGGAATACTTTACTTGCAAACAATTGCAGACAACAATATTTTCTAACTGAAACAGGGGCCCTGCTGTGAGCGTGGGGAAAGGGATGAGCAGAGATGAGAAAATGTAAGTGTGACCTATGGCATGCCAGGCAGGAGGTGTACTCTGGTATGCAGAGAGGTTCATCTGGGAGCCATCTCTGGGACGAGCAGCAGATGTAGAAAAATGCTGCTGCTAGAAATGCAGCATCACTTGTGTTCTGGAAATGAAAGCAATGTTATCCCTCAGATTCACTCACTAAGTACATATAGTTTTGGCCCTTGAGTATTGCCATTTAAAAAACCCAATGAAACAAGTATAAGTGTATCACTCCAAAAATACAATTTCTGCTTCTTATATCTCTATCTATAAAGTTTATACCAATGAAAGGAAAAAAAAAAAAGACATCTCATTTTGGTGTTCAAAGCTTCTTCCTATGGTGTAAAGCTGACATTCTAATGAAAGAGCTTGTGTATTCACAAAGACTGTTGCTCCATGCTGAAATATGAAATACACTAAATGATGTCTCCCTGGCTTTAATCTACAAAAACACTTGAGCACAAGCACAGTGCTAAAGCCAACACCATGAATAGTGCCAAAGTCAAAGAGATTGTTCATACATTTAGACATTTTTCAGTTTCTTCACAAATTTGGACTCTTGAGTTAGTATTAAGTACAACTCTGTGAAGCTGGACTTTCAGTTCTTACCCTGGATCTGAAACATCCTCACTTAGAGGCTTTGGCTTACTCATTTCTATGGGCACCTTCATTTCCACTTGTAAGGTAAAAAATATTTGGCTGCACCACCAGAAGTGTCTATTACCTGAAATTTTTTATGTGCTTTGAAGATGAAAGACACATACATTTAGTTAACACTATATGTTATTATTAAAGCTATATCTGACCCAGAAAGCTTAATATTCTCAATTTATAAGCTACAATATATTTAGTCATGACTATCATTTAACTTGCTCTTCTGTCTTGATTTTATATCTTCTATCAGAGGAGTACTGGGCAGCAATAAATACAAACCCGTTGCCACTTCATTCATTATCTCCACTGATTATAAAATCTGAGTTTCAACAAAAAAAAATTAAACCCCCCCCATGTTTCAAAAAAAACAAATGTTAAAGCATGAGTTCTGGAATATCATCATTCAAAAATATCATGCCCCTTTAGAGAACATGTATGCCATTTATTTATTTCCTTTGGCCCCAGAGAAGTATAATTTTTGTATTTATTTTTTCTTAAAATGCACTGGTTTTCCCTGCACAGATGACAGCTTTTGGTTCTTACGCTTTTTTTGCATGTGCTGAGCTTTGTGCTATCAAACTGATGAGAACACCTAGTACAGAGCACCAAAAAACATCAACAGTGAGACAGCTATTGGCAGACAGTGTTTTGACATGTAAATAACTGCTACAGTCTATCTTTCCCTCAGTCTGTAATTGCAGGGTTGACTGCAGGACAGGTGCATATTTTGAGCTCTGCTGAGCACTAAAGTTTTAAAGTGTCTCTCTGGGCATGGATTTGGATTGATGGCTGATATATCATCAGTTAGAAACATTGAAAACTTCTGTAACAGCACAGCCAACATCCCACAAACCTTCTCCCCTGTACTTTTTTCTATCAGAAGTTAACATGGAGAGCTGTTCCTAATTAAACTGCAGTACAGGGGAAAAAAGGAAATAGATGCAGCAATGAGCTGGACTATTGGATACACTGAAATCTTGCAGGAAGGAAGAGAATAGCAGCAAAAATGAAGATAAAGGACTAAGACATACACTGTTGCTAGAGGAAATAATTATCAAATCACAGTCTTTATTTTGCATAAAGTCATCTGTAATTCTAACACTGGCTCAGCAAAATGACTTCTTTCACTAAAAAACCTGATTTGGCCAAATAATATGGGATTCTTTTTGCTTGGACTTGACAATTTTTGCAGAGAATTCAAGAATAGCTTAGAGCAAAATTTTAGTATTTTGCAGACTGAAGGGACTTCCTGGCCTGACAGAGTGTAATGTGTTATTCACATGTTGATCTTGAAATCTAGGACATGAGCTTGCTCATTGTGAAAAATGCTAATCATTTGTTTTAAATTTTTAAATGCTTAATAGTAATAAAATAGTTACAAAAAACAGTAATAAAAATTAGAGTAATAAGAATTTGGACAATCAGAGTTAGGACAATAGAGGATAATAAAAAGCAAAGAATTATGGACGTCTGGATTCTCTTGGGCACTAAGCCACAAAAGCATGTCTTGTGAACAAAGGATTACTCTTTAAAAGCAATAGATTGTTGCATATTTATATATCTCATACATGATGCATAAATTCCTTTTAAACTAGGGATTTTTCTGGTTTTTGTCAAATTCTTCCCCTTAATCCTGGTGGCTCCTTAAAGATGGAGAGGAGATGGAGAAATGTTTGTCTTTCCCGATAAGGAGGCAGTAACTTTTTACGTGTCTCTTTGCTGTTATCTCTGTACGAAGAATTTCTTGATTATCTCATCCCTTTCTTGAGCTAGTTAAAAAAATATCTTACATGACATAGTTTCTATTTTAATATTATGTTATAACCTAAAACTGTATTTAACACACTACTTAAAAAGGAGTAATACAGTACAACAAAATAACTTTCTAACATAACACACATAGTATTCAATTTAATATTTGCAAAGAGCCAATCATTTAATATGCATTTTTCACACTCATGGACTACTACAGGAAAAAAAATTATGTTAATACAGAATTTTCATCCTGAATTACTCCAGCAGATTCCACATTAAAAAAAGTGAGAAAATTTTTCATATGAAGTAATTCTTGGAATTACTGTATGCTTAATGGAGTATATGGTATAATACTTAACTTCTTGCTCAAGAAACTTAGTAACCTCAGAACAACAAACGAGCAAGACTTTTCCAGAAACTTTACCAGGATTTCTCCAGTGCTATCGATACCGCTCCTTGGCTTGCTGTTCATCACAGTAATACACAAATCTCCTGTTCTACAGCTATTATTAAGTGCAGTGTATGTGTGCAAGGAACAACTATTAAGGGGTACACAAAAGTATGGTGGTAAAAACATGGATCTGTTTTCAGGCCACAGTGTAAAATGGCTCATGCTGTCACCCAACGACTACAGGCAGTCTCACAAATGTGCTTGGAAAAAGAAGTGAGAAGAATCTACTCAGGATTCTCTCTTCTATTACCCTATCAAACTAAGTACTAAGGCAAAGGCAGCTTTCAGCTCCAGTAGTCTCCCTGAAACCACTGATGGCTAAGCTGCACAACAGCTTTGCTGACTCAGACAATGAGGCCTTGGGCAGACATTGAGTACCCTTAATTTCTCCATTTACCAGCTGGAGTGAGTTTTGCCCCTACTGGCAGAAATACTTAAGTGATAGCTCTTCAGTTATTTCAGGCCATACAAACAAACCCAGCTGGTCCAGTCTGAAAGAGGTTAAGAAAAGCTACAATACAGAGAAGGGATAAACACAAAAATGGGGAGCATTTTTCCAGCTACCATGGTTACTTGGGCCTCAGATAGCTATAGAGATTGAACCTGCAGATTGCTGCTTGTCTGCTCTTGTCCACGTGAAATCCTATCTATGTTTCAGCAATTAATTACAGGTATGCCATGAGGCAAACCTCAAAGTCCCACATTCAATTCATCCAGCTATGGGATAAAGTGACACACACAGCAAAATAGAAGATTGCTGACTCCACAGAAGGATCCTGCACTTCTGCAAATGGTGACAGCCTCTCAGGCTGTACCCGGAGTGGGACCTGGCAGTTTCTCAAGTGATATTCAAGTGATCAGCACCACTTCCACACCTCCGTACTCCCTGGGCAGGAGTCAACAGAAGCCCAAATTACCTAAAAAGCATAATTGTTAGGAAAGGAGAACTGCTGACTAAAAAAGATACTAATAAAAATACCAATTATGCCCTCGAATACTCAAAGAACTATGGGATTGCACAGCATGTTCACAGAAGGTCTGGCTCTTCTAGGGAATGCTTCCTCTCTACAGTCCTCTGGAACACCACAAGTAATTACGTGAGTTCCCCAAATACCGTGGTTCAGGGAGTCATTCTTTTACAGAAACAAGGAATAAATTAGGTGTCCATTTGAATTTTAACTCAAAGCTTAACTATATGGGTTATCCCATGGTTGTAAGGCATTCAGATCAGAACTCAAAATCTTGCTCTCTTTTGAGTGCCAGTGGAAGACACAACTGAATTTCACTGATGAAAATTATTGGGAAGAAAGCAGAGCAACCACTGAGTTACAACTTATTCTCAGTCTAGTTCGTGCCTAAGCTAGAAGTGCTAAGGGAAGACACTTGTATCTGGAAATGAAAGACTTATAATCTGGATGAAGAGTTTGAAGATTCAGACCATGTGATTGAGAAATGAGAGAGGTATGAACAGAACCTGTGGAGATATATAAAATAACAATTTAAAAAATCGGTATTATTATTATAAAATACATATTAGCACTATTTACCACCATTTATAATGCTAGAACAAGTGGACAGTGATGCTGTACAAAACAATTTGAAAAGAAAAGTGGGGAAAATATTTCTGCATGGCACATAACTAACCAGTGGTATTCTTCCTCAAGGTATTATTACCAAGACCGAGAGATTAGCAAGATTCAAAAAGGATTTAGACATTTAAATGCATAATGAGAACAGCCACAGCTATCTTAGATGAGATTTAAAAAGCCAACATGTGAGCTATAAACCTTGATGCTTCAGTGAATAAGGCAATTTCTTGCTGGTGGGCATTGGAAAAAAAAAATTAAAAATCTTTCTCAATTGGCAAACTGATCCAGAACTGCACCTTAGCCACCTGTCATGGCACTTCTTTCCCTTACCCTTGAAGCTGCTGGTGTTGAGCACTCAGACAGAATGCAAAACCAGACAGACTTCCTTTTTCCATTTCTACATTTCAAGTGTAAAAACAAACAAACAAACAAACAAAAAGTATTATACAATCCAATTAAGTATGGTGATAGTGAGCTTACAGAATTTGAAAAGGAGAATAGAGCTTCTTATCCCAAAATTTCCTTTAACTGTCATTGACTGTAAGGTTTAAGAAGCCTTTAGAGGAAAGCTTTGGCTTATAGAGAAAGATGTACACAATTTTCTGTAAGGCATATTTGGCATTTTACACTACCTCTTAGCCTCTGGGCCAAACTCTCTGACAACAGCCAGAAAATTGGAAAAACACACATACAATCGCCTCATGTGCTGTGGCCATTC
The DNA here is from genome assembly GCA_013399945.1 of Ploceus nigricollis. Classification (NCBI taxonomy): domain Eukaryota; kingdom Metazoa; phylum Chordata; class Aves; order Passeriformes; family Ploceidae; genus Ploceus; species Ploceus nigricollis. The sequence goes on from VXBC01012978.1 coordinate 629,580, forward strand.
CTGTCAATCAAGTAGCAGTTTGTCCCTAAATTCTGCTTGCCTGCAATTTACCACTCACTGAAATCTGACACAAGTCCTCATGATGCTTAAGGGGACAGACTTACTGGCCCTCTCAAATGAATCACATTTTTCCAGGTCAAGTTTTACCAGGTTTCCCAATAGTTGGCCCTCCTCCCTTCCTTGCCACTTCTACAATATCATCTTCCCACCCTTCACAATCCTTGAAAAATGCAAATATCTAATCTAAACCTCCCCTGGTGCAACTTAAGGCCATTTCCTCTTGTCCTATCACACAACAGCTTCCATTCAGGTAGTTGTAGACAGCAATAAGGTCTCCCCTGAGCCACTTTTTCTCCAGGCGAAAAACCCCCAGCTCAGCCACTCCTTCTGAGACTTGGGCTTTGTTACACATTTAATGTGTTGACAATTAAGTAGGTCTAAAAGAATCTCACTGAGAACTTCTGTCCATTCAGAGAGCTTTACAAAAACTACCACACCCATTGGGCTAGATGGAGGTCTGAGAAGCATTTCTGACTTACATGACTAGCTCCCAAATACATCTTCCAGCTGTAAATAAACTGACATTTAGCTATCAATAACAGAGCAGGGATTGCACTTCTAGAGGTCACGACAGACCCCAAGTGAAAAGAAACCATCCTTTGCCTGTTGCCTTTGCATAAAAGTCAATGTTTAAATGTAACTGAATTTGAATGCTGATATAAAAACACATAACATCCACTTGGATCCTGTCTGAACACAATGTATTTATATTTTCACCATATGCCAAAAACATCTAATTTGAAGCAGAAGAGAAAAAAATAGCTATTTATTTCTTTTATAACAATCTGGCATACATACAAAATTTGAATTGCTTTATTTTTATGGATTATGTTGTAAATTAATGTAAATAATTTAACATGCAGATAATTCACTGTGCTGAAAATGACTGGCATTTTTCAAGAGTATAAAGAGAACTACTTGACTAAGGATGTCAGCAAATGAGAAGAAGTCAAAAAAGTCTTAACAACTCCCTGTAAAATGTTTCAGACTCCACAGATTGTTTCACATTAGAAACAGTACAGTATGTCAGAGGCTAACAAACAGTGTGCAGCACATATTTTGAAGATCTGTTGTTTGCACTTGAAGCAAAAAAAGATTGTTTTAATTTTTTTAAGAACCTAAGTGACTGAATGAGTACATGACCATATTGCCATCCATGCCATATTGGATTTCACTTGGACTTGGCTCAAACTATTGTACCATCAAGCATCAGAGGGGGATTTTTTTTTCTCTGTAGAAAATTACCAATATAAAACCAAAGAAAATGTCTTCACTGACTGCCCAAGGTCATTCCTAGAGATTGTTCTTGCTAAATAAGTCTGTGGACATAGGTGAAAAAGCAGTAATAAGTGTCAGCTAGATGCAACCAATCACTCAAAGGTGCAAGCCACTAACTCAAAGGATGCCACAGGTTTTCAAGTCCAAAATAAGCTTGCACGTTACTTTTCTCTTAATTAAAGAATCTAATCCTTCTTGAATCCTCTTTTATGTCACATATAATGTACCTCAAAAATTCATATGAAACACAAAAATCCCAACACCTTCTCATTAGATTAACAGCTGATCAGGCACGAATTATTTTTCTGTTTGGTCAGACTTGGACAACCACACAAGCTATGGATTTGTCTATATTTCACTGTAAGCATAAAAGACATTTTCCTATATCAGCAGTTAGGAGGTTCCATTAACCCGAGACTGTAAAATGTACATAACATTTACGGGTACAGGATACAGTCAGATGGGCTACGCTGACGGGCTTCTGTAGCAGATGTCTTTTTTATTTCTCTGAAATAACATAGCTGCTGTTAGAGCTAAAATTTGTAATTAAAATACAGCACACTTCTCAGAAATTTTATCTACCGACCACTCCAGTCCACACAGCCTGGGATGCTCCGAGTTCCTAGCTGAATCCAGATTCCACATTTACAGCAAGCCGCTATATTTATAATTGATGACAATGCTAATTACAGACATACAGACACACATAGTATCCTCACCTCCCTTTGAGGTGTTAAGTGTGACTATATAGCCATGAGTTGCTGCATGACTGTATCCTTAACATATTCCTTTTAATGCAGAGGGCATAAAATTCTCATTAACAGTAATTGGAGTTAGAAGCAGGAATTCCAGGAAGGATGTGTTGTCTCATTAGATATTAACTGGAAATACTGTAAAATATTCTGTTTATGCATTGTTAGAATTCTGAAGCCCCTTTTTTTTTTTCCTTCAAATTAAGACTCCTATGAATAAGTCATTTGGAGCTAAATGAAAGCTCATGCAATTCTGGAAAACTGTGCTTGTGAGTTCCCCCAAGGATACAGACTTTCTACTGAACTGTAGAGTTATAAGAAAAGAGTTATAAGCTCTACAGCACCTGCTTGCACAGGTAATAAATCCTCACCACGGTTAATGGATCTAGTAATTTTAGCTGTGTCACGTCCTCTCAAAATTCCCACCATATTTGGGCTTATGAAATGTGTGAAGCTCTACTTCATGACACACAAGGACCTGAGTGCGCCAATACTTCTTGATTACACACAGGACCACACCTCTGCCTCTCCATGCAAGAGAACATGGACATGAAGGTGTAGTTTATGTCAGGATTCATGACAGAGAAATCAAAAACCCTCAAATTTTCTCTCAGGCAGCAATTCCTTCCAGGAGTCATCCATAAGTTATTTACAGCTCCATCAGAAAACTGCTTCTGCTTACAGACCAATCTCTCTAAGTCCCACAAAACACATTTCATTACACTGGATATGTCAGGATAAAATCTTCATTAGCGCACTATGCCTGTCTCCTAAAGTTTATAAAAGAATTTCCAAGGAGTCCAAGGAAATAAGGCTATGCTCATTCCAAGCATGTTTACAAACTTCAGTCCTCAAGATAGTTGAAATATAAACTGTAAGAGGAGGAAGGAGAACCCATATGGATTTGATCACTGATATTAAGATTCACAACAGGCATCTTAAACTCTTCTGCTTTAAAGGTGTCTGATGCTCACAATTAGAAAAGGCCATCCTTCCAGCTGCCACTCCAATCTATAGGATGTCACATGGCCATTTGTTTTAAAAAAAAAGACAAACAGAACTGCCTTCTTCAATTGTTTGGGGAGAATTGGTTGTTTGACATAAAATAAAATCCCAAGGGGTGCTTCACTAATTGATTTCCCAGGGCAAATCTATACAAGGATACAATGTTAGTTCAAAATAAACAACAGTATCATTCAGAGTTAATACAAAGCACTTGTATCAATTCTCATTGACTTCTAAAACTATGGTCCTTTCCACACAATAGTTGTTACCTGAGATAAGGAACACCTTTGTACAATTTCCAAGGAAATTTTCTTCTGAAGGATGGAGAACATTCTAAAGAAAACATGATGACTGGAGGAAATGAAACTAACAGTCACTTGCAAAATTTTGTCAAAAAGAACTTTAAAAAGCCCTCAAAAATCAAAACCAAACATGCTAGAAAGCAGCATCCTCTTATTGCCCTTTCATTGCTTGATTGGTCAAAACTGACAGTGCAATTTATCATCCTCACTTCATCTCTTAGGGTTAAACCTTTCCAAAGTGCTGCAGGACTGAAAAGGACACTGATCCCATCCTCCTCCTTCCATTAACTCACTGATAGTTCAATAAAACAGGCCAGGATTTTTCCAAAGCTGTAATTCTACACCATCACAGTACAGCAAATCTTTTGAAAACGTGGCAGAATCAAACATCTATAAAAACACTATGTTCTTAAAGTAAAATCCTGAAGGAAATTAGATATAGAGAAGCTATATTTATGTGTATGATAAAAAAAAAAATCAACCAAACAACAAAACAAAGCCACAAAACTCAAGAATAGATACACAAATACACACAAAAAACCAATGGATGTTACTGCTCTTTGTATGAAAAATAAATCTCTCACTAGACTTGACATTACATTTCAGTAGTTAGATTTTTTCCAACTGAGCTGTCTTGCTGTATTTAACATGATATATGTTTGTAGGACACAACTCTATCACATCTCCAGTAGAAGTTCAGTTCAACCCCATCAACCACCTATTGATTTAGCAATGCTTTTGTGCTGACTAGCAATGCCTCTACATTCTTTCAGCCTCCCGTGACTCCAGTTCACATGGTAAGTTTAGGGGGCCTACAGCAGCTCACTTTGCAAGGCAGATCCTTGAGGAATCAGTATGTTCCGTGAGAAGAGGTCTTGGCTCTCTTTGCAAAGTTGGCTTTCTCTACAGAGAGGTTTCTCTACAGTTGGTTTCTCTACAGAGAGGACCAACAGCTCACATACACTGCCATCAAGTCATCAGATGGGGTTACGTGTCTTTCTAGAGTTGCCTGTACAACGAATGCTGTGAAACAGAGCACAGCATGTTTCTCAGCTCAAAGGCAACAACAATAGCTCGTGTCAGATGCAATGAAGGGGAGCTGGACAGCACCTGCAGCGTGCTTCCTTTCTCTGTTTCCAGGGAACTTCCTCCTGTCCAGAACTGACCTACACTCAAAACAGCATCTCCTTGCATGGCCCAGGCAGTGCTTAGGATTAGATCTGATTTTTCCATGGAGAGGAAAAGGAAAATGGCACACATTAGCTTTTATCCACCATGCAAAAGACAAGTAGAGGATGGTCTCTCCTATATATCTCTGCCCCAGTTCTAACAAAAACACCTTCTCATCCTTCTAAACACTGCAGAGATAACACCTTTGTAATCTATTCCACAGTTTTATAGCTGACTGCACTTGCATGAAGACAAAAGATCATTTATTTTAGGAGGTCCTAATACTGATTTACCACTCAAATTGTCAGTGCTCTACACTAATATAGAAGTTATATGGTGCTTTTGAAAGAACATTCACATTGTCATCAATAATACTTATAGACACAGGGGTGTAAACAGAATATACAGAAAACAAATGCAGCATACATACTGTAATGTTGCACCCTAGCATCTCCCACAGACAACTGCCTCAGTTTATGAGAGCTCTTTGTAACACTCCATAATCCAAATATTTTAACAACACTTTGTCTAATAAATCATTCACAGAAGCACACTACATTCATGAACAGAAATGAACCTGCATATCTATAAATAAATTAATTATATCACTTGAAATTGCAGAAAATTATGTAAAAGGTTATGTCATTAATCTCTGTTACTTACATACTGAAAGTCCAAAGAGTGGCATTTTTTACAATCCAGGTACTTAAATTCACACTCTTAATAATGGTATTGTTTTTTGCTACAGTACCATGCACAAACTAGAAGATATTTTACAATGATACACTGAGAGTCTCCAAGAACTATGAGCAACTCTGCATTTTTTTCCTGCATAAAATAGCCACAATAAAATGTGCAGCGATGCATACATACAGTGTCACATTGATGTTCTCGGCACCATTAAGTAGTCAACAAACAGAAGTAGCGTCATACTGAATCTTAAATTGTGCTAGAAAAGTCATATTAATTAATTTTTTTAGCAGAGTCTTAATGATGCTCTGTACACAGCACCTAATGCCACAGACCTAGAATCTGCTTGTAGATTCTAGAAAATAACCCTACCGGCAGCTCTCTGGTGCATACCTGCTTATCAAAACCTAGACATACATACAAGTTAAAAATTTAAATTTTACTCTTTGTTATCTAGAGTAAACAGTAGCTTAACCAAGGCTGCCTTACTCTCTGCTATAAGCCTAAGGAAACTGAGAAAAACCTCATATAATCATTATTTAGTATAAATAAGTGATAATATTCAACTTTTTGCCACCTCAAACGCTCACTTCTATTTATTCACGTTTACCATAACTACTTCTAAATTCTCCTGCATCTGTAATGCAGTTATTATCATAATAACTCTCAGGAGTTAGTCCTAAGTATTCTCTCTATGAAGCAACATCAAATACTTATTAGTTTTTCAGGTCTGTATATTTTGGTCTCCTGAGGAGATTCTGCACTTCGTTGTCTGTGGTTCTTAATAATTTCCATTTACTGGTTGACATTCCTGTGTGCTTCTGATCAAAGTTTCTGATCAAAAGCACAGAATTCCACCCCATGAATGCACACAGGTTGTTTTGTGCTCACTTTGCTGACTTAATCCTCAAATCCATAATCTCAATTTTATCAACCACACCTGAAGAACAGCCTATTCCAGATCTAAACTAAGTGTTAGCATTTCCAAGTCTCAGTGGCACCAGGAAGCCATTGTATTCCAAGTTGCAGGCGAGGTTAAGGAGTGGGTGGGGCTGGGGACACAGGAGGACATAACAACACATGACAAAAAACAACCCCAAAACCAACAAACAGTAAAAAAAAGCATGACATTCTTGTTTAGCCCTGATTATTTTTCCTGATAGCAGCAAATATTTATTCATTAGAGAGTCTGATTCCACCAGTAGTCAAATGGGTTTGCTTTCTCCACCCTCTTCATTCCCAAAAAGGGATTGTGCGGATTCGCAACAAATAGGTTCAAATATACATTTTCTTAAATATGTTTTTTGCAGTTGTAGAAATGTGCTAGTATTTTTAAACTTTTTAAAGCATTCCCCATTAAAACCTACTTAAAATCCCAGCTTTGCATATTTAGTTCTAAAAGGAAAAAACACATGAAAAAGTAATAAAAAAAGATATTGGAAACATTTTGAAATTATAAAACTGAGAGGCCATTTCTTAAAGGCAATTTTTGAGATTTGCAATTGTGAAATTTTAATTCCAATTCCTTAAAATATTATGAATCTTACATTTATTTCAGAAGGAAATACTTGCCATTGACCACCCTGATCTGCTCTTCAGGGAGAGAGGAAGAAACCAAGATTTTCAGAATGCCTGTTATTGGCCATCTTTAAATTGTATATCAGTAAGTCATCTTAAAAGAAGCCATCTCATTGCATGACTGCTCATCCCAGATTCAGCTAAGATTAAACATCAGCTCCTGTTAGCCTGTCTGTTTGTCTATCCTAAATAAATGTTGAAAAGCCAGAATCTTAGAAGAAACCTTTTGGTTTCAACATCATAGTTGCACTTAAGAGTAACTAATTAGTTTACAAAGTTATGCAAAGGCACACAGGCTCTTGGTTTGGGTATATCTAGAAAACAGTATTGAATGTTTGTACAATTCTATGAAAATCTGCTTCCTTCTGAATCTCTCTTCTTATTCAGATGCCAGGATGTATTGAAAAGTTGGTTGTTACCAAAGTCTTCCTACAGAGGCTAAGTCTTCTTATCCCCCTAAGACTTGAGAAGTGTTTGCATATTTTACTGAGGGCTAGGCAATGTCACCAAGACAGAGCCTGGAGCAGCATGTTTCTGCACTGGAGCATTCCACAGGAATGACTGCAAATTAGACAGAGGCTATTCCATCCTGCTTCCCTGTTGTTGGAGACAGAAAGTAATTAGCTGCTGGCCTACACCAGCAGCAAATCATTAACCCCTCCTGCCCCTAAACATTAGCTCAGCTGTGCTGGCCATTGAATTGCAAAGGATGGAAATACATCTCTGTCCATCTGCTTCATCCACTCCAGAGAATCAGCATACACGCTCTGTGCTTGGCTCCTAGAAATCCAGCATGGGAAAGCTTGAGATAGCCGGGCATCATTTGGGTTTGCTCAGGCCTGATACTCAAATCACAATCCGGCATTCAGTGATTGCAATAAAAGAAAGGACAAAGCTGCCTCCATGCATGCTGCTGTTCTGGAACAACTCAGTAGATCCAAAGAAGGGTGCAAAGCCAGAGCAGGATCTAGAGCTGTGTTTTCTCACCATCTTGGCTTATCTTACTGGTTCAGCTAGATCAGGTTTACTTAAGTACTGTTTTGGATTCGATCCAATAAATGCAATGTTTATTGTTTAACCTTGACTCCATGAATCTGTTCCAAAAGCCTAACTTTGAGTAGTATTTCATCAAAGTAAGTATTTCTTCAAATGCTCTTATTACAAGTACTTGAAACATACTTCGTAGGAACAATTTTTCTTCGCAGATACCAGCCTAGCAGCAAAGTAGGCTAAACACATCCATCTGACTCAATGGGCCAGACATAAAAATGTAGGCTTGAAAGAAATTATGTCTTATCATTTGAAAGATGGAGCCATTGCATTGGCATTAAACAGCCTGTGCATTAGATCAGACAGCAAATGAGATATTGATAGAACTATTTTGAACAGTCAATAAGCTTTCTAATGATTGATAGCTTTGAGCTAACTCTGGCAATATCAACGTCTGCACTTGGAAACTGGGGACTGAAACTGTAATGCAATATTCTCTTTGTGGAATTCATAAGCATAAGTCAAGTGTGGGCAGTGGCTCCAACTGAGGGATTTGCATCGGTCTCTTTCTTCATAGCACAAAGAAAGAATGACAGCAAATTTTGCTTGTTTTAATCTTTCCATCTAAATCCCACCAAAGCAGGAGCTCAGAAGATAAAAACAAGGAGAAGAAAGCCATGGAAGAAGCCAAATCACTAAGCATGCTAGTCCCATGGATTTCAATGGAAGTCTAAACAATGTTACTGTTGCTACTGTAACAATTTTACAAACAAAGAATAAAAGTTTTCCCTTAGAATGTTTTACGTAGCATATTCAAAGCAAAAAAAACATCCATTGAGAGAAAAAAGAAAAAGGAGCAGAGGAGAAAACATACAGCCAAAACTTTTACAAGTGATGTCAAAAAATTATTAATGCACTCCTAAGATAGCTAGAACTTTAAAGATCATGTGCTTTGTGCTCTCACAGTATAAGCTTTTTTCACCTCATAAAGAATCCAATAAAGAGCCACTATTAAAAATACTCCTTGTAAAAAAAATTCTTTTTGTAAAATAATGTAAAAGAAATTTTAATTCCCTAATCTCCACCTATTAATGATTAAAATTAATGATAGCATATTTATTTTAATTTAAATTTCCAAGCTCTCAAACTGATAGCAATACTCTGAGAAGTCTATAAATCCTGTTTGAATTACATGTATTCCTGTATAGTACTTCCTCTTTGGTCAGCAACCAAGTTTCCTTTCAATTTCATCTGAAATTGGAGGGGAAAAAAAGGTGAAAGAAGTAGTCTGGTAGTCTTTCCTCATTATTTATAAACAAGTACTTCCCCTTGCAATCTAACTGAATTTGATATTACTGTTCCTGGTTTATTGGCTTACACTTGCAAGAGGTTTGCAATCCTCTATTAGTAAAATAAAATGCAAATGACGTTAAGATTCTCCACAGCAGAGAGAAGGTCCTAAAGGATTACTTGGTCAAATTAACAGTTAGCAGTTTAAAACCTGAGCTGTATCAGATCACAAGTCCCAGCATTGCTCCAGTTGCCTCTAAGTGCAGTGATGATTCAGTACCCACAGGCACATTCCCCTTCCTCCCTCTCTGCACCCGACACAGATGCATCCTTGCTCCCCTCTACAAAACACAGAGCAGAAAACACCATGCCTGAACAGTTAGGGACTCTCTCTGGAAAACTGACTGTCAGCAGAGGTAGCTCTTCTTTCACTTACTTGGTGTTACGCCAGTATGAGCCTACAATCATCCATAATGCTGCTCTTGATTTATGCCGATGTACCAGACCAGGATCCACACCTAAAAAAAATACACTGTCATAATCTACTTAACAAATGCAAAATTCTTCTTTCACCACTAGCATTTTGTCCCAAGAAGGAGGTAACCTTCTTCTCTACTTCAGTACTTGCATGAGGTTTTTAAATCCCTCTCACAATGTCTGTCGTCTCTGCCTTTTCATAAACACTATGCCTGAACTGGGGTGTTTGGTAATCATCTCTACTGCAAACTTCACGATATCCAAAAAAAAAGTGTTCATTTTTAATTTATACTCTTTACACACATGCAGAAAGCTATTTGCATTTTAGTTCACTAAAACAACACAGTGGCAAGGTGTTCCAAATGCAGAGGTAATGTGGCAGGGTATAAACACAGCGAGATTACACATAGAAAAAGTAATTGAAGAGAAACAGTGAGGACAACAGAGGTTTTGAAAACTTAATGTCTGCTGTGCTCTTTGACTATTTTTATTTCACTGACTCCTTCATCTAATACCAACTTAATAAATAAGCAGGCACTGCAGTTTATAAAGGTACCACATCCTAAGCAAGGAAATAAAAATAAATACACTTTTCAAATTTTCTTCAAACACCTTCTAACACCACAATAGAAACAATTAGGGACTGTGATGCATTCATGAATAAAGAACAAGACTGGCACAGTGAAAAGAAAACACACAGAAAATTTCCCAAATAGACATGTATTGTTTTTTAGATTGAGAGTTGGAATCAATTTTGGTTTAATCTTTGGGTGTTACAACTAATTTAAGGCGTTCATACCCTGTGACTTGTGCTGACTAACAGTAAAAAGGCTTGTTTATTTACATCCATTGACAAGCAGTGTCAGGAGTCTTGAATTGTAACTAAAATAGGTAACATGGATTAGGAAAGCAAAAAAAAAAATAAAAACACAAACAATTGCTTAAGTTTATAATGAGTTGCTCTCCCCCAAAGGTTACTGGTGTGCATTTACAATGTATGCCACCTAGTGGGAGCAAAAATTTTATAAAAATGTTAAAATATTTTAAAACATTAAAATATTTTGAAATGTTAAAAATTGAGCCCGGCCTTCTGCAGTCTTGAGGGAAATCAGAACTTGCATTAGGTATTGAAGCACTGTTTACACACCAAGACCCTCAAAGGAAAAGGAAACGGTTTCTGATTGTCCTTAATCTCCTCCTTATTGCAAAACTTGAGTAAAAGTCAGTTAACTTATGTATGAAAAGCTGCTCTTTGATATTGATAGTTCATCATTTGCCCTATGTCTGTACTGGAAACACAGCCGGCTGTAGGTAGTGAAGCACTTCTACTTCACAGACAAACAGATCTTTGAAACTCACTAAGAAAGTTACAAAACAGACCTATGAAATCCACTAAGAAAAGATTCAAGTCGAAAACCAGATAAATTCGAGGATAGACACAAAAGTCAGTTACTAAATACTCAGAGCTACTTCTAGTCTAGCAAGTCTCTTGAAAATACAAGACAAGTCTAAGAGTATATGAAGTATCCTTCTGCCAGTCTTGCGCCTACTGCAACTCAATATTTGGGAAGTAGATGGACTTTTTTGATGTGATTTAGCTCAAAAATTCTTTGTTTACATAGCTTATGCCTTAGTTATTCGAGGGTAATACAGAAATATTGAACTTTTGCTCAGCAGAGTTCATAAGCACAGTGATCTAAAGTACGGAGTAAACACACAGGAATAAGATTTAAAATTTATGATACAAGGCAATGCACTGTAATCTAATTACCTGACCTTCAAAAAAATAAAATTCTGGAAATGGAGGAAGTGCCGCTCCATAATTTTGGCTTCAAATCGAATCATCTTTTATAATTAGCTCAGGCATGGCAAGTAGCATTAGACGGGAGGATGAGCACAAGGGCCTGGAGGTCTCGGCCCTCAACAGCATGGCCACAGGGAGAGCCACCTGCCTGCCCTCAGCTCGCCCCAGGTAAGCGCTGCCGTGGCTGAGGAAACAGGCGCTTTGCAGCGTGATGCTGTTTCCCCAGCGGCCAGCTCGCACGGAGGTACAGCCTGTGGAGAGGTCCTCTGAAGGCTTCTCTATGCCTTCCCAGCTAAAGGAGCCGCAGAGCTCTCTGGTACCGCGGCAGAGCCTGCGGAAGGGGCGCAGAGAGAGCGCCTCCAGCCCACACGCCCTGCCCCGGCCTGGGCGCAGAACAGGGCAAAGCGGGGACGCTCCTCCGGCCTCGCCTGATGGCACCTGGCCCGCTCGGCCCTGTCCCAGCCTCTCCCTCTCCTCTGCCTCCAGCCCTGCTCAACTCCAAAGGACTCATAGGCTGGGCTCTGCCGGGAAACAGTCACTCGAGTACAGGAGAACGTGCCCAAGCACTTGCCTTGAGCACGGGCAGCAAGGAGACAGATGAAAGTTGTATTTCCTCCTGTCCCTCCTCCCAGGAACACAGGGTCCTTGGTCCGCTCAGTGAGCACCGCTTCGCTCTCAGCCCGAGCAACCCAGAACTGCTCTTCCCGAGGCCGTCCCGGGGCGCCTGAGGCCTGAGGGCCCCGCACCTGGAGCGGAGCATCCCCGGGGCACCTCCGGGGCCGCGCGGGACACGGCCTGCCCTCCGGGAGCGCTCCCAGGAAAAAAACCGGGAGCATCGCCATCGCCAGCGGGAGCGCTCCGACCTTCGCCAGACTCCTACCATCAGGTACCACTGCTGTTGTTGTACCCTTTTGTGCTCTCGTCAGCACGGAGTGCTTTGTTTTTCACAGTTCCCCGCCAGTGTTGCGAGCCCCACCGGTGTTACTCTGCTTTTTGTGTCCTTTGTTCCTCAAGTAGGAGGGTGCTTTAAAAGAAACTCTCTCCCTTTTAATTAAATCAAGGCTGTTGGTGCTGTGATTTGTCTCGCTCTTGTCTCAAGAGAAAACTTCAAAATTACTTCTGCCAGGGCTTTGAGTGCTGAAGAAGAGGGCAAAGAGGAGAGAGAAGGCCTCATGCTACTCAAGAATAACTCTACTTTCAAAAAAACCTTCTTCGTTCAATCATATCTGAAATATCTTTATCGCAGACATCACACATTTCCCTTTTCTATGTTGTTTCAGTTTTTTCTTTGTGCAACTTGAGATATTCTTCATGTAAGCTCTGAAATGTTGGAGACAGTAGATGCATTTTTCAATTTATTCTGATGGGGTTTTTTACATGAACTATCACACAAATACGAAAGCAGTTCACAATGCATTTCAGTCCTATCAATTCATTACACTTTCTAAGATTTGGTCACAGTTTTTTCTTCACTTGTATTCTTCTGCCTCAGGGATAAGAGTCAGTAAACTGAAGCAAGACACTGTTTTCATTATTTTGGGCCAGCTAAAGAAAAGTAAATTAACACATTTATTCAGGATTTGTGTAGGAAGTAGAAGACATCCTCACCTCTTGTCAGCTCCTTATGGGAAGAAAACAGACTTTCACAAGCAAAGCTCAAAGGCAGATAATTATTCTGTGTGTTTAGGGGGGTCTGATTCTCAGTGGTATTGAAGGTTTGTCAGATTATATGTTGATAATCAAACTACTGATCCAAGTAGTAAAATGTGAATTTTGACACCACATTTTAGACCACCACATTCTAAAATACTATGTGTAGACGTGGAGAAAAAAAATGAGCAGGGAAAATAAAAAAACACCTGTAACAGTAGAAGGAAGCATCAAGGCTGTTTGTATCAATATGTTGGGTTTGCCAGGATGTTTTAGAGGAGGCATTGACATTTTCTGCAAATACTGCTAGAGGACACATTTCCAAATCATTCTGTGCTTTACAAAGGAACATTTCTGAAAAGAAATGGGCTTTCTGAGAGTGTGCCTTCAGCTAGTAAGCCAGCCCAATGAGAAGCTGGGACCAAGCAGGGGCTTCTTATGCTACATTCATGCTCCCATCTGAATCCTCTGGGCTGGCTCTAGGGTTTGGCTGACCCCACAATGAGGTGGTTTGGGGAACCCCTGTTCCATGAGTTTCTAGTGTGATTCCCTGAACTTGTTACTCCTCAGTCAGAGAAGTGTTGAAAGAAAGGAGGATGGAGGGTAGCAGAAGTACCCCTTTGTACAATAGGTTGCTTGGCTGACATTTTAAATTGAAAACATCATACCACAATAGGAACAAGTGTTCCAAAGAGCTGGAGACTCACCTGGTACAGATTGATAGAAAAGCACGAAAAATAATTTTTTCCGATCTCTCGTTTTGGTCCATGTGGTTTGAAACTTACTGTATTTCAGTTCTAATTGACCTGGTTCCAAGGCAGTACATGGAAAATAAAACAGGGAAAAGCATCACTAAGAATAATGTACTGAAGAACATGAAGTCAGTTTAGGTCAGCACATCTAAGCAAACAAAGTCAAAATGCATGTGCATGATCTCCCAGTGGGCTGACAACTAACCCAAAAATTACACTGTTGTCTTGCATTTTTGGCTGACCTAGCCTGTAAAGCAGATTTAAATTTTGGAAGTAAAACCCTACTACTGTTTTGTAGCTCCTCCAATTCTTTTCCAGCCTTTAAGGTAACTTGATGTAACTCAGAGTAATTTAAACTTCAAGCTGACTAAATTTTCAGAACTTGATAACTCTGCTGTACCATATCTTCTTTTTTAAGTTATTGGAATTATTTGAAATGTATTTGATTTGTCTAGCCTTCTATGACCTGTTGCTTATCCACCTCCTTTTGCTCAACATTATTTTCTGAAGAAAAGTAGTACTAGTACACCTAGTCACAGCATGCTATAAAGAATAAAATTCTCCACAATGGCTTTTTTGGATCAGTGGTGTTTTATGACAACAAATAAAATGTGTATGAGGGAAGTTTAATCTGAGTACACTTAAATTTTAAGAAAAATAATGGCCCATAAAATTTGTAGAAATGAGCAACAAATCTGCTTTCAGACCTTCTGATGTCTTAACAATATACTTTTTTTCTCTTCACAGGTAAGTTGTTTTCAGATCTAGAGATAAACTGAAAATGTAAAGTTGACACAAAATTTGTGTCTATTAAATTCTAAAAATGTTGTATCAGACACTTAATGCATTACCCTTTTTCTACTGAATATTGCAGTAGTTCCACAAAGAGGCCATTAGGGCCAAGATGAAATTTAAGAGTAAAAAAGCAAGTGGGTTTGCAAGAGATAAAGCACTAGAGGTTTTGGGGTGATCTACTTCTGAGTTATTGAAGAGAAGGAAGTATTTTGTTATTGCCAACAAATTAAGTTTCTTCTCACTTAGCTTCATCCATAAGAAAAAGACTGATGGTCCTCTTACTTACTTGCCAGTGGCTACATAAAAAAAAAAATAGAGGTGTAATACATATTTAGAATATTCAATGTTGTTAATGAAATTTCTTGAGCAAACTTATCTCTGCTTTACTGTACCAGAGATTTTCAAAGCCTTATAGAGGGAAAATTGTATCAATGATACCAAGAAGGCACTAAGTATCCTCAGCTCTGATAAATTCAATAAAAGCATAAGAGCTCCCCAGAACAGCCAGCAACTTAAAGACTTGAGGCCTTAGGCACTGTAGTCATTTACACCTGGAGAATAATAGAGACATACAAGCAAAATTGAAGATCCTTTTTATCCTTTGTTTTAAAGCACATTCCTGTTCAAATATGCAGTTCTTCTCTCATGCTGTGTCTTTACCAGTAAGGGTGAGTGCATAATGATGCCATTCATACAGGCTTGCTAACAGCTAGATCAATGATACTTGTCACATGAGTAGTTTCCTGGGCTGCTTTTCAGAGTTAATTTTGATGGTATTACTTGAAAAAACACATTTAGCTTTTGGGTTCCTTGTATTGATTTTTGTTTTTCTAAATGTAATACTTGTTTCACCCTAATATGTAAGTGTTTCCTTAGAGTGGATCTATAATGGGGGAGTTTGGACTGTGTGTCTTACCTCCCTCTGCACACTATTAGCCCAGGACTCCCAAGGGTACCTTGTGCAGTGAACTATGATAATGAGGTTGATGGTTCATAAAAGGGCTGATGTGACAAATTACTGACCTGTTTTGGAGATTAACTAACAACACCTTCACCAAGGTCTGCATATCAGCTTTTTGTTCAGCAAAATGCTTGTAAGTATGGTGGTTGTGCTGTTGAGTGTTCCATGTGCCAAGTTGATCAAGAAAACATTTGCAAAGTAGAATTACTGATGTGATTAGTTGTTCTTCTCCCAAGACAAAACATATCATTCTGTGATACAAAATGTTCAGTGGGTTAAATGTATGCAGCTTCTTGCAAGATCTTTAGGTCTTCCTATGCCTGCTGCTTTGGTTGGGAGAGTATTGGAAGGTGCAGGTTACAAAACTCACTTCCCCGTAATACAGTTATGTATGCCCTTTTGCCCTATAAAAACACCTGTGATATTTGATTAAGCTGCAGCTGTATTAGTTGGTTCTCTACCTATAATCAGGCCTTCTTGTAACCATTCTCTTTCTGAGACACTGTACTTTCTCTCAGTAAGTGGGACATTTATTCCTTTCTCTGATCTTGCTTTTGGTGGTAATGCAACACACCTATTGATTCAAATTTAAAATCCCAAGCAGTACAGATCTAATAAAAATTAATTGCTTGTCATCTGTAGGACATCTGTATAGATGTTTTTTTAATATTTGTCCATCAATTGATTTGTGAATGTAGCCAATAGAAATTTTATCAACTGTGTATTTTATTTCCTTGATATTTTAGCTGGTAATTTTTAAACCTTCTCATTTATGCCTGCCAGACTTTGTCTGGGCACATTTTTATGAGTGAAGAATGGCTCTGTGATACACAATGTGTACTTACATGTGTACCACAATAATATATGGTTTTCTACACGAAGCATAAAAGCTGTTGTCATACACTTAGAAGTGTTAGATGATGCTTAATTTGTCATTTTATTTTTGGAACATTCAGCTTCATTGTCCTACTGTTGTAGCCAATAGAGAGTTTGCATTGATAGTCTTTCCTCATTAGCATTGACACTGCTGGTTGTGCTAGCTTTCATCTCTCCCCATAGCTGTTGCTTTGGGTTTTTTGCTACAAGGACTCTCAAGCACTGAAATGAGCGCAACTTGCTGTTGTCGCCTTGCTGCAGTGGGATTGTCATTTCTGTCCCTCATGCTGTCTCATGTGCATACAATTCCCGAGGAAAAAATGAATTCTGTGCAGTATCTTGCATAATTGTCTGTTCCTCTGTGATGTGTATAATGATGTGTAACATTATTTTGGAAAGTCACGATCAAATGTTGAATCCTCGCTGTATTCCTGCTTCATGTTTTATCAACACAGTTGGCAGGCAATGGTCACAGTCCCTTCTGCAATGACATACTCCCCTCTCTAAACAACAGGATGGCTTTTGCTGAGCTTATCTCTGACAAAGTGCCACAAAATAAATGAGGCTTTCTGCACAGATAGTGGTGTTGTGTTGTACAAGAATATTGGCACCGCCGAGAAAGTAGGACTGCAAAGTGCTAGGCAGATATTATGGCAGTGGTAGAGCAGTGAGAGAACTTGTACTGAAAATGTCACATACAAAGAAGCCCTTTAATTTCTTCAGTACTTTTAACATTCTCTGTGTGTTTTAGATCTATCCCTACTTAGTGTGGGTTTTTTAAAAAAAATGTAAATGGAATATGAATTATTTTGGAAGTACAGGACTCTACGTCTCGTACTCAGTAGGCCTTTGTGAAGATGAGAGTAAGCTTACTTGAAGTGGAAGTCAAGGTAGGTTTCCAAAAGATGAGCTTCAACACTTCATGAATTTTATATGTGAATGAATGATTTGTATGTACCCAGGAAAAGAAATCTTGTACTATAAAGAATCAGTCTTGAATGTCAGTATTTTGAAGCTCCTGGCTTCTGATTTACCAGTTGCTTCCAATATTGACAGCCATCCTCAAAGTTTGAACACCGTGCTACTTTATTTTTATTTACATCAACTCACAACTCATGCTAAGAACAACAAAACTCTTGAAAGTACATTTTGCCTTCAGGTGAATATGGTCCACTTGTGAGAAATTCTTATGAACATAAATCTGTTTATTATTATTTGTTTTAAATACCCAAATAATCACTATTGATTTTCTAGGTTTGAAACTATATTTTAAAATATATTAAAATTTATATTAAAAACTCCTTCTTCCAAAATGAGTATTCAATATTTGAAAGCAGCTGTTATGACAGCCCAAGCCTCCAGATCATTATGTGTTCTGCTGATAAGTGCATCGAGACAAACCTATCTCTGTCAATTGCCCAGCTCGGAGCAGAGCCTTCCCATTGCAAAGTTTTTATTAATGAGTATTACAGCATCTGTTGAAGAGATGCAGAGTGAACTTTTCCTTGCAGGGAGGGTCTACATGCCTGGAATACAGCAGCATGATCTGTTATGCAGGGGGTTAATGGATCTGCATTATTTTATATATTTACCCTCTTGTGTGGGTAAATCATGGTTAGATCAACCTAGAAATTTACTGATACGTTGTTCAGAAGTGTGTGTGCTAATAATGACGTAGCTGAGTTAAGGGAGCAGAAAGAAGAGCTTGTCAATCAAAAATTCAAAAATAGAATTATTTTGATTAAACCTTAAATGCTATGTACGTGTTGCGTTAACACGTGTGGCTCCTATTTCAATAGGAGTAACTATGCCAAGACTGATGAGTGGCATTTTGTGAAAATCTGTCAACACCAGAAGTACTGGGTATCTGTCATTCAGGGACTCTGCTAGTGCCATTTAAACAGGTATGATACAAGTAACTATTTTGTTTACATAAATTTTCTTCTTATGATGCAAGTTCTAGTAAATGAGGGAATTCTTGAATGGCTTAGGCTTCCAATGACTTGTCTGGGCTCTAGTGTGGTAACAGATTGCTCACTTTATTTTTCAAACAGACTTTGTTTTTAGAGACTCTAAAAGGTCATTCAGAAGCATCACTGTGGGAAGAGCCCTGTTTTGACTTCCTATCCCAATTAATTATAGCAAACTTCAAACACAGTATTTTATAAAGTTGTAGAACCATAGAATAATTTGGGTTGGAAGGGACCTTTTTAAAGGCCCTCTGGTCCAGCCCCTGAAATGAGCAGGGACATCTTCAACTAGATTAGATTGATCAGAGCCCCATCCAGTCTGACCCTGAGTGTTTCCAGGGATCCCACTGGGTAAGTAATTGATGCAAATGTTAAACAGTACTGGTCCCAGTACAGACTCCTGAGAGACACCACTCATTTCATGGTACTTTGTTTCTGAGTATAAACCAGCTTAGTATAATCTGTCATATTCTTCCTCAATAGATTCCTTTACCTAATCAAATAGATAAAGGGCTGTAACTATTAGTAACAAAACTATCATCTGATTCTCTTGATCATATTCAAGAGCTTGAACAGAACATATTTTTGCTGTCGTCATGGTCAGAAGATGGGATGCTTTTCCAGTCCCTCAAAGTCCTTAATTTCTTCAAGTGATGTGGTTCCATTTGTATAGCATGATTTTCCATAACACTAATCCACATAACCCCCTCAAAGGAAAAACTGAAGAGAGCTCAGGATAATGCACTTAGATACATTTTTGTCCTTACAGAATTCAAAAATTCTCAAAAAATTACCATATGCTCATGTTCATAGTTTGCTGATTACTTGAAAAGATGTTTAAAGGACAAATTAGAGATCACACCATTTGAACTAGTTCAGAAAGATGTTTAGAGTTTTATTGACAGGAAAAGCTATAGTATATGCAGCCTGGTCCTGGCTTGTCCTGGTTTCAGATGGGATAGAGTTGATTTTCTTCTTAGCAGCTGGTACAGAGCTAGGGTTTGGATTCAGTATGAGAATAGTGTTCATAACACACCGATGTTTTGGTTTTTAGTGTTTGTTCTAAATCAATAACATTTCTGTGCCCCGTGCTCTGGCAGTGAGCAGGTGCACAGGAAGGCAGCATGGGCAGGACGGAATTACACAAAATCAATTAGCTTGGAAAGGCCTCTGAGATTGAGTCCAACCTATGACCACACTGAGTGCCACAACCAGTCGTATCTTGAACAGCTCCAGGGATGGTGACTCCACCACATTGCTGGGCAGCCCATTCCAATATTTAACACCCTTTTCTGTGGAGAAATTCCTCCTAATGTCCAACCTAAACTGGCACAGCTTGAGGCCATTTCCTCTCATTCTGTCACAGGTTGCCTGGGAGAAGAGGCTGACCCCCACCTGGCTACAGCCTCCTGTCAGGGAACTGTAGTCTGTGAATACATTTCTCATCCATGTTCTTTTAAGCCCTGTACAGTACAGTAAAAAACTATTCAGAGTTACAGAAGAAACCCTTATTTATCACTATAATACTGCAGAAAAATGATTGTGTATTTCGGAAAATAATTGACTACAGATATTAAGTGTGTATCTACAAGTTCATAAAGGACTCTTCATCTTACTGCCCAGAAACTAAGTCCTAACTGGAAAAAGATATTACAAGAAGTTTTTTCTGAATGCAAATAATAAATGAAAAACAGTTCCAACAGGAATTTTATCGAACTCCCTCTTGCTAAGTATTACCCACTTTAGTTGTATGGCTGCTTCATGTTTACTGCCAGCTATGAGGTGATTGTTATACAAGAGAGGGAAAAAAGTAGTGAGTTGAGTCCAGTAAGAAGCTGGAAAAAATCTTGTGATGTTTATGAGAATTTTGGTGAGATTTCTGACATTATTATCAGAAAGAGGGAGACCTTCATGTGTAGTTAATACTTTCAGTTCTCTGCATCTCTTCATAGTACTAATGACTTCTAAAGGACACCCAAATAGTTCTTGGGTATTAACACAGAAGGGATTCTCAGACTCAATGGCTTAAGGTTTCTGCTCACTTTGTCCCCCCTTCAGCATTACTCCTTCTAAGAAAAAGTACCATGAAATGTCAACTTGAGAGTTTTTCTAAAGCTGATGTTTGTGATATGTGGAGTCTGTACCATCCTGCAGATAGCTTTTCACTGAATATTTCAAGTACTAGACCTAACAATTTTAAATACAGCAAATTAAGACCAGTACTTTACACCCACTGGTAATACTGGGAAGCAGCGTTCAGTGATGATGGTGCTCCTGGACTCAATGCAGCTCAGCCAAAGTGGGTGTCAGAGCAGTTGAAAGCCAACTGATGCCTGCTGCACCAAGGTACAGGAGGGCTTGTAAGTGCTGGCAGTGCAGAACATTTTGTGTTTATCTCCTACAGAAAACAGGCCCTTGTGTTCCTTTGATTTTTAAACCAGCCTGCTCCATCTGGCACAGTCTGCACTTCCAAATGAGGTTCATCTCTCTGTTGCCTGACTAAGGAACAATGGAAAAAGGACCCTTAGAAGGAGCTTTAAACTAAGGTTCCTGCACAAATGACTAATTTTCCCTGTTACAGTTTTACTTAACTGTGGTGCCTGCTTTTAGGGGAAAGATGGAAATTCCATCATCCAACCATATCTATTGTTTTCCAGAGTAGTGCAAATATTTGCCAGAACACTTCAGATTGTTCTAGAAAAAGGGTAGTGGTGTCATGGGGAGGAAAAAGAGAAAGATTCTCAACCAGCTAATAACTTTGTTGATTTTTAGCATAATGGAATTACCATAACAGATCAAACTCACAGATGGCTTAGGCTTCCAATGACTAAGTTATTCCAGTGAATAAGTTAGGAAATTAAACATTGCAGTGGGAGACACTGAGAATGACCAGCATGCAGCAGAAAACAAATTTGGATTATACCAAAACTCAAACAATTATGCTCTTTGTTTTCCCACTTTAAAGTGTCCTCATTGTCCCCAGAATCTAAACATTCTTGTTAGTCTTGAAGATCATCATTTTCATATGAGGTTGTAAAATCTTGCTACCCAACTTTTTTAAATCTGTGACGTGTTTAAGTGGGTTTTGTAATTGCAGAATGATCACGGATAAGTAGATGTATGATGGTTCATATTAGGCATGATACTCATTATTTGTATACTTCTGTCATGTTGTTTCTTAGTCTGTTCCTTGGACTGTTCTGTAGGTTCATTTTCTCTTGAAAGTTGATCATTCCCTTAGACTTCTCTTAACTGTGTTTGGATTTCTTGTATGCCTGCACTTCCCTCTCAAAAGCGATGGGGAGGGAAAGTGTTATTTTTCATGAATACCTATAATTGATTTAGTGATGTATTTTCAATTATTTGCTACCTCAGTCTTTCTGTTTATCTAGTACCTCACTACTGACAAAAATGTAGTAGGTATTTTTAGTGATGTCTCTAATTCAAAATCTTTCTTCCTTCACTTACAGGATATTTACAATCACTAATTATCTATTCAATATACACAATGCTTTTGTCACAGAATGACAGCAGTCACTGTGTTTTATCTCTCCTTTTGACATTCTCTCAGTCTTTTTTTTAGGCTTGAACAACCTAAATATTCTGCTGTCTGCAAATGCTGCCACTTGCATTCTGCTATTAAATAGTGATGTACAGATTCTGCCGTGACATCTTCAATTGAGGCATCTAGTTTTCAAACCAGACTTTTCTTCCAGTTTATTGTGTTACTATACGTATTTACACGGGCAAGAAGTGGCCCCAACAAATGGCAAATGACGTAATTGTAAGTATCTGCTGTCAGTACTTGAAAACACTACACAAATTTTGACAAACAGAGGGCAAATTAATATTTTTGGAAGTCCTAGTTATACAGCAGTTCTCAGGGGGGAAAAAAGGTGGGGCAGGGAAAGGGAGGGAATACTGTCAGTCTTTGGCAGTGAAATAATGTGCCAGAAGTCTTAACAAGAACCTATTTAGTAACTTTCTGAAACAAGGCACTGTAGATTGAATAAATTATTTTATAAATACATGGAAATTATGAAACTGACTTTAAACAATTTACAGACTCTATCCTACATTTACAGACCCTACTCTATCCTGATTAAAATACAGCCTTCCTAAACGTCTCCTCATTCTGTGTCAGCCTTAAAAGGATGATCTGGCCTTGTGCCTCAGTATCATAGCACATTGGAGCAGGCTGGAGAGGATACAGAGAAGGGCCACGACAAAGATGATCAAAGGGCTGGAAAGCTGCCCTGTGAGGCAAGGCTGAGAGAGCTGGGTTTGGGCAGCCTTGAGAAAATAAGGTTTAGGGGAGACCTTATCATCGTGTCCCAGTATTCAGGGGTGGCTATGGATGAAAACTGCCTTTTTATCAATAGTCATGTGGAAAAGAGGAAAGAGAATGGTTACAAGTTATTCCATGGGAGATTCTGATTGAACACGGAAAAAAAGCTGCTCACAATGAGAACAATCAGCCATTGGAATAATCTCCCCAGGGAAGTGGAGAATTCTGCAACACTGGATATTTTTAAGATTCAGATGGACAGGGTACTGTCCTATCTTGCCTAGACAACGCTTTTACCAAAAAAGGTTGGACCAAGTGATCCTTGAGGTCCCTTCCAACCTAGTGTTCCATCTTAGTCTAATCTGGCCTGGTCATGTTCTCACTAAACCTTACAGGTTAAGTGTCTTGATTGGATTTTATCTTCCAGATCGGTATTCCTACTTGAAAAGCAGAAGGTGTATATCCTAGGGAGCTTGCCCCCAAAAGTAAGTCTGTGACAATGCAGGAGGCATTTAGCAAATTAAACATACTTATTCCTGGATGGTTTTGGTTTCATGATTGTGGCATGCACACATGATTTTTGGTGATGCTGATATATTTGAGGCACACCCATCTTGTATCCACAGTCAGCTTTATGTGGAATGTCATACTCAGGATAGATCAGATCCATTATATGCAGTCTGCAGAATTTTCCTGTTCCATGTGTGTGCTGGTTTTGCCAGGGGTATAGTTAATTTTCTTCCCAGGGGCTGATATGGCGCTGTGTTTTCAATTTATCTCTGAATAATAAATATCCCTGCTGAACACAGGGCTGGCGTTTGTAGAGAGGAGGGCTGACACAGAGCCAAGGCCATTCCTGCTTTTAATATGGCCATGCTGGTGAGTAAATCAGGGATGCCTGGAAGGCTGGGAGGAGACACAGCCCGGGCAGGTGACCCAAACTGACCAAAGAGACATTCCAGACTATGTGACATCATGCTCAGTATGTAAAGTTTCAGGAAGAAGGGGAACGTTTGCAGTGATGGTGTTTGTCTTCCCAAGATGCTGTTATGTGTGATGGGGCTCTGCTGTCCTGGATGGTTGAACACCTGCCTGCCCATGGGACCCATGGGAAGCACCAAATTAATTCCTTATTTTGTTTTGCTTGTCCATACAGTTTTTCCTTAGCTTATTAAACTGTCTGAATCTCGACCTACAGGTTTTCTAGCTGTTGCCCTGCCAGTTCTCTCCCCAGTCCTACTGGTGGGGAAGTGAGGGAGTGGCTGCATGAGACTTGGCTCGTGGCTAGGGAATATCACAGCAGCGTGCCAGGGTGCCAAATTGCCCTAATCTGTTAGCTAGTGGAAAAGTACCAAATATCAAAACTGGAATGCCTATGCCCAGCCTCAGATACTGTATGAAATTTAGGTTTGGATTCAAATCTAAATTTGATATGAAATCTTGCTTATAATTTTAGCAAATGTAAAATATGTAACAAACACATGACAAACTCAGTTAGTTAGCATAATAAACCCAATTATTTATACCTCAATTTTTTTAAAGATTGCTCTTTGAATAACATATGTCAACCAGTTAGAGTGGTTTGATAAATATTCCAGCTACACATCCCCCTAGCCAGTAGCAAACAACCTTTTTCCTCCCCCAGTACATTTTAAAAGCAAAGTCATCAGCAAGGTACTAATAAGCCTCTGATTTAGTCATGCAGCTTGCAGTGAAAGCCTCAAGCTGAAGGCTGTGTGTATATATAATTTCCTACCTGCTTCTCTGAGCTACAAGCTCTTTCTATCAAGGTAAAGTGCACTAAACTAGCTCGTAATTCTTCTGTCTGCTTTGTGCTGCTTGAGAGGCTTTAGAGAGACGTAATCAATTTCCCAAACGAATGAAGAACAGCCATGACCCTGCATCATGCACAATGAAGAATTCACTTGTGAAAATTCTCTGCATATATGTAACTCCTCACCTGTTACACAGCTGCAAAAGCATCAGGGTCCTTGAGATGATATTGTATGTTGAATAAAGGAGAAAGACATAAGATAACAATCAATATTGTACTTTTCTGAAGTGAAATCACGTCTCTAATCTTGAATTGGGTATGATAGGAAATGAAACTTGCTGGGAAAATCCATTCTGATTCACAGGTGCTGTGTCTTTCTCCCTGCTACTAATTTAAGTTTAAAATTGCAAGGTCACATACTGTGGGATTATTTCACATGAAAAAAATGCTTTATGTACAGTGTTTGCAAATGGGGACTAAGGTTGTAAGTGTGTTTGAGTGAGAAGAATGAACTACCAGTCCTTGTGTTTGGCCACAGTTTCTAAAAATGCATATGTTGAAAAGTCATTGTTGGTTAAAGCAGCTTAATGAAATAAGGGCTTATATGGATGTATTTATTTATAAAAATTATGATCAGCCCACCAAAAGTGCTGGCAGGGAAGAGTGAGTAACTGTGAGGTTGTGGCTTCCTCTGCATGACACATAAAACAAAGGAAAGCCCAAACCAGCCATAAAGAAATCGTATTTTTAAAGACCTGTCCTATCTGTGTACACATTTATCCCATTTCAATTATCACTCTTTGTAATGGTCATTGAAGACTGATTCTGCAGCCAGAAGAAGCTCTTTCTCTACACTTGTATAATATCTAATGTTCCATGATACAATGACCAGGAATTAAGTGGCAATACTACCTGTGTCATGATGAAATTCTATTTTAGGGAATCACCATTGTATTGTGCTGTCAGAGAAATAGCTGATAAAGTGGACTAAGATGTAACACATGATTAATCACCTTTTCTTAGGTGATTAATGTAATCACCTAAGTGATCCAAGTGTAATGATTTATTTTTGTTTGTTATTACTTTCCCTCTCTCTTGTCTGTCATATAAAACTGATAAAATGCAGGGAGTTTTACCCCTAAGAGAAATTCCCTAGACACATAATCACTGTATAACCCAAATAGACCTGATTTTTTGCATGAATAAAAACTTCTCAGAAACTTCAAAAAGGAGAAAAAAAAGAAATTAAATTGAGATGCCTGCCTGCTGATCAGTGTCAGCTGCCTGCTGACGCTGATCTCAAAGTTCAGTATCACCTTTTCCTTGCACCCCTTTTCACCTTTCAGATTGCTTATAAAGTAACCACCTGTAAACTTCCTTTACAAATCTCTCTCTATTTCCTTCCAGATATGCTAGTTTAAAAAAACCTACTATTTGAGAGCATGTATAATTAACAATTAGATTCATTGGTGGTCATGTCCTCAGGAAGGTACATATTTCCCTATTAGTAAGTAATCAACACCACAAATCAAAACAGCTAGAGCTGGGCTATTGATCAAGTGAATAACTTTGTTTGCAAAGCTCCATGGTCTAATATTAGCTCACAATGTTGTTTCCTTCAGTTAGATACTTTCCTGTAAAGCAGTCAGTTCAACTTTATTTACTATATACCTAGGTGTGATTGACAGTTTTAAAAAAAAATGTTGAAGGCAACTGCAGTTTTGTGACTTTGCCTTTTAATGGGTAATAAAGTTTTAAAACTATAAGCCCATGACCTACTAGGGGTCTTCCTTGGGTTTATTCTTTCAAGGCAATTGCATCAGTGAACTGTGTACTCAAGTACCTTTGCTTGCCAACATCAGAGTGGCAAGTCAGGGTGTTAACCCAGAGACTCAGTGAATTTTCAGATCACTGCTTATTTCAGAATTTTTGGAGAACTAGTCCTGAAAATAGAGATATTTAGGGGAGGGGCTGCAAAGAGACAAAGGTTGGTGGCCTTGTGATCATTCATAGACCTTAAATAAACTCTTTTTAATGAATGGAATGATTTGGGCTCAAACTTGAAAACCAATTGACCCTGTGGAACTGTAGCCCCTTCAGTTTGTGAGCTTATTTCTCCATAAAAGCACAAAAGACCTGTGTGACTGATCCCCTGCATGCTGCTTGTACCACCCAGGCTCATAAATATGGCTGAAAACACTAAAAAACTGCCTTGTTTTCAGAGTTCAAGATTAAAACAATGTAATCCTTTGAAGGTGGAATCAACTGGCAAACCGGGAGCCGGCTCTGTGAACTGGGGTAGAAGGGAAGAGTTCTGCCCATTTGAAAATGAGCAACACCAGACTCTGAGTAAGCAGGAAAGGAAGCTTGCTCAGTTTTCAGCAAGGGGCATGGCTCAGGTCATGAGAGTGGGGTTTGGGGTTACAAGCTTTCTTCTGACACGGAACAAGATGTTCTTCTGTTTTGTGGCAGAACTCTTAACTATTAAGTAGCTGTAATGGAAGGATGAGGAAAATAAACATTCTTGCTTCCATGGTCTGTTTCAAGTCTGGCCAGACATTGGTGCTGTATGACTGTCACATATTCAGTATTTTGAATGTCCCAAAGACAGGTTAAAAATATGCAATATTTTCTAAAACCTTTCTAAAACCTTCAAAATCTACTGAAGTCTTTATCAGTAAACAGTGTTAGCTCTGGTGAGTCTAGCTCTCACAAAGCATCACTGGAACGCAGGCACTGATTCAGCTGCAGTCCATAAAAAGCAGAGCTTAGACTAATCAGAAATGTGTTCATTGTAATCTACAAATTAAAGGGTACACTTGAATCTCAAAAAGTTGTCCAGGATCATGACTGGAAGTTTCTCATTGGTGATCAATTAGATAGGATTTTTTTTGTTTGCTGTGTTGTTTCTTCCTGCCTTATATTGGTCTCTAAACATTCTTCAGATCTGCTCTCACAGTTGTGAGCTGTGGGGAGAACTGCTGTGACCTGACCACAGCAGCTGGAGTCAGCTTTATAATAAAGTTTGAGTTGAAGTTGTTTGAAGAAGCAGAGGTGGGAAGGACATGGTGCCGTACAGCGAGTGAGTTCCATGAATCCTAAATGCCAGTTGCACTGTGCCTAGGGGACTTCAGGTGTGAGAAAGGATGTTCAAGTTTTCAGGGTGTGAGAAACCAACTTTGTTAAAGTGGGCTCTGCCCAGCAGTTCAGTGCTTGGTCTTGAGTGGTAACAGACTGATGGTGTGGGACACAGGATTAGTCACTTCCCTGTTCCTCACAAATATGAGGTTTTTTCCCTTGGAAATTGTACTTACACAAAAAAATGCAAGCATATGAGTGTATATACATGTGTGTGTAGAGATACTTCTATAGCTCTTTCTTCTCCATTGCTGGTAAAGAACAGTACACTGAAGAGTCCTAACCCTGTTCTTTCAAAGGACTGCATAAGAGCAGCATTTTATATTACAGTTCATCTTTTCAACACACTTGATTTGAATCCTTCCCCTTCTGACAGTCCTTTGCTAGCCAGGTTATTGAATGACTACCTCAGTGAGCTTCCAAGGCATCAGCAGAGTATCTTTAGTGCCATCTCTTCATGATTCTGCAGTGAACTCTACTCATGTTCTCTGTATTTTGGAAGTCCTTCGTGACAGAGCAGTGATGGCTGCCATAAATTCAACACACACAGTCCCTGACTCAAGGACCACAAAAAAAGTAATTAGCAGGATAAGTTTAGGTGTAAAGATACTGTAATTTTTGAGGGCACTCAAAGAGTGGTGCTGTGAGTTTGCTGATATTTCATTCTAGGGTCTTAACCATCAAACTCTTTTTCTTGCAATTTATTTAATAAGATGACGTTAATGTGCCCTCTGTATTTTTAGCTAATTAATGTAATCACCAAGAAAGAGTCACAATTATCTGTTTTCCACTAGTACACTCAGTACTTCCCATGCAGAGAGCCAAAATTGCTTCTGGAAGAGCCTGGTTGATGAGAGTGAATTGTTGCTCCTGTGACAGATGGAATTGCCCAGGAGCCTTTTGAGGAGAACAGTCTGATTGCTGGTGAAATTAAAACTTGCCTAACTGTGAAAGTCTGAGAAGTATAATGGGGATGGTAAAGATTTAAATATTAACATTTGAGAAGAGTGAGAAAGAATCTCCAGGCAGATCAGATGGCTCAGATCTGCAGCAAGCTCTCCTCAATTAGTACCAGTACAATAGGTGAGACCCTCAGCCTTTAAACTGTCTAGGCAAAACTACAGGAGGAGAAGTCTCCAGAAAGGATCTGAGTGTCAATCCTAATCCCAGAAGTACTACTCTCCCTGTTTTGGTAAAGCCTCATTGCCCATCTAATAAGTTCTTACTGCTTCCTGTATTCAGACTGTGTGACAGAACAAGGATGTTAAAGCTGTGTTTATTTGCCACTCAGTATTTACTGGTATTTCATTAATACAATTTCAAGTAGTAGAAATTTTAGCTGTAATTGTCTGGGCAGCATGAATAAATAGTAATGTGTTTTCAAAATCAATTGTTCCCCCAAAGAAAAGGAATAATACAGCATCTTGAATAAATTCTTATGGAAAAATTAGATCTAGGCCTGCTTTCAACTAACCTATTATTCAGCAACACAGTAACAGAAGGTTGAGCATTTAATCTGAAGTAGTTGTTTGTAATCAGTGTTGTACTAATTTGATTCCCTGCAGATAGTTTATAATTTCCTGTATTATATCTGTTTAACCATGTTTCATTTTACATGTTTGGATTTAACTGTGATACATCCTGAATGGATCAGTATTTCTTATGGAGAATTAGTTTTCATACAGCCTGTTTTAGCATCC
Source organism: Ploceus nigricollis (assembly GCA_013399945.1). Lineage (NCBI taxonomy): Eukaryota > Metazoa > Chordata > Aves > Passeriformes > Ploceidae > Ploceus > Ploceus nigricollis. The sequence continues at coordinate 658,880 of VXBC01012978.1, forward strand.
ATTTATTCAATAAGAGGTAGTAGTTCAGGTGGAACAACATCCTCTAGTAATCAACATGTGCAAGAAATTTCAGCGCCAACTTCAATTGTCATTCACCCCAGATGCTTAATAGAAGTATCCAGCAGAGCTCTTGTCACATATTTACTAAAAAAGACCACGTTAATCCACTTTTTTAGTATTTGTTTGCATCATTTGTTACCAAGGAACATCAGTTTCTACAGCAGAGATTAACTATCTCTTCTGGATAATCTAGCATTTCATGAATTGTATTTCTTTCAGGGGAGCCCGCTTGTTGCAGTTAAGCCTCTTTAATGAAACAGTCATTAATGCTGGGGTTCTACAGGATCCAATTTTAGATCCCATACTGTTTTGTCATTATATATTTCCCGTGGGCAGTATCAGATTGCTCTCATTGTTTCCAGTATCTCATGCAGATGATCTTCAGAATTGCCTTTTTCTATTCCATCCAAAGCTGAATGTTGCAGATACAAAGTAGTTACTAACTGGTCCATCTCTAGGTCTCTGCACTTCTCACTCATTGGTTCTAAAAATAGATGTTCTGTTTTCCCTGTTGCCAAGGCTTGTAGCCTTGGTGATAAAAGAAGAAAGAGGGAAAAATTCAGTCCCTGAAAAACAGTAGAGAACTCTTTCTCCTAGGTGAGGGCAAGCAATTCTAAAGGAGATGAGCTGTTTCACTGGAGTCATTACAAAGGAACAGATAAAATAATATTATTACAAAAAGTAGATAATGATGGCTAAAAGGAGTAAAAATTTGCTGCAAAAAGATGAGCTAACTGCAGATAATAGATATCATCCCAAGAACCTTTGTGGACAACAGGATATTTTTTCAGATAGACAGAGGGTTCCAGTGTAAAGAAGCATTTCTTAGGCAAGCGTGGAGAATCCATGATCTCAAAGGCCTCTATGCAACAAGCAGAAATATAAATGTGACAGGGGAGGTGGCAGTGCAGGCCCACATTGTGCAAGATGACAGCAGCTTGACTGCAACATGGAGCTTTTGCCAGTGTAACCTAGAGAGCTTTGGAATTGATAGTCATTTTTCAGGAAACACACAGACCCACTGGAGAGAATCCAGTGCAGAGGAGCAAGACCATAGAAACACAAGGTTAGCAATAGTTAGCAATGAACAGTCCATTTGGTTCAGTATCTTGCCCTAACACTAACAAGCAGTGAGTGTTTAGAGAAAGAGTGCAAAAAATAGGCATAGAGAAATATGCTTCTTGATGTATTCCACAGAAATTTAATTAGCTGAAATTTAGGGAATTCCTATGTTCAAACATCATGCCCTCATGTGTCAGTATCACGCTCTTCAGCTGTCATTTTAGTTTAAGTGTTGAATGTACTTTAATTATTTTTAAGACATTTAGAATATCTTTATCTTTCAGTGAAAAGTCCCACCAAAAAGCTTTCTGTCAGAAAGAAGGCAATAGAGCTCTGTAGTGGACTGGAGCTTATGCTGATCTGTCAGTGTATGTATGTCCTCAAAGACAGGTTAGACAAAAACTGTCTGGCAAAATACAGTGGTAATGGGACTTGGGCAAGTGGGTTTACTGGTTTATCTTTTCATGTTGTTTTTGTCCATACTTACCTACAACTCTGTGAAAGTGATATCATCGCAGGAAAGAAATCCCAGCTCCCTAAATCCTCTCTCACATAACAGCCTTTGAAGTCAATTTATTTCCTGTCTCTTTCCCTGCTCTATCTTGTACTGATGCCACAGCAGATCAGATGACAAGGCACATCCTAAACCTTGTCTTATAGATGTAACACTAAGCGGGTACAAAACACTAAGAGGACATCTTCATTTGATCAGACACTGCCAGAATTGTGTAATTTTGACATTTTGTTCACTGCCAGTTAACTCAGGTTGTGAAGCAGAGAACAACAGGCCAGCAGATTTAACTGCTGTTGTGGGAAAGATTTTTAGAATTATTCATAAAGGATGAACTTGTTAGCATGTTAGATGAAAGTCTCTTACGCAGTAGCCAAGAGCCATGGGTTTAGAGAATTAGATCTTGTCAGAAGCACGTGATAGAATTAATCAAGGAGCAAGTGGGACATAGAAATTAGAGACGTAAGGGCATGCTATAGATCTGTTTGACTTTGATACAAAGTTTCACACAAGAAGTTGATATGCAAATTCAAAGATCTTAGGGTCAATGAGAGGATGATGAAATGAATGAAAAACTGTCTGAAGTGAAAAATCCTGAATAAATCGGCACAAACAGAGTTAGAGAACAGAAACCACTGAAAGCGCCTGGATTCATTCATTTGTCACTTTAGAAGTTCTCCATACTTTATTCAGATGCTTAGTTGCATTTAAAATATGACCAGTGTTGCAGAAAAATAGCTGGAGAGATGCAGTAATGGAATTTTTTTCTACATCTGAGGAAATTTGCTACTTCCCCCTAAGGGAGAGAAAGAAAAGAAACTTACAGAATGCAATTTCTCTTATTCCAAATATTAAACAGACAAATTCATTTTTTTAGATTTTAGACAAATTCATTTTTTTGTTTCTTTTTCTCTGTGATGAATTATGGGTTACTGGTACACAAACATTGTGGACATCTAAAGTGCATGCAAGATGAAATTACTCTGATGCTTCTTTTTCCCCTCATTTATGCCCATTAGCATAATTGTATTGACTTGCATTCCTACCTTAAGTCTCCCTTTAGTAAGATTTCTCCCTTACACCACCCTAAAATGCCCACCTTCTCATTCAAGTTCAATCTTGCCTTGCATTCTTCTTCCAGCTTTCAAAGACTGAAGTTTAAAGACAGTGTATGATCTTACAAAGATCCATTGCTCTTACAGAACCTTTTCCTCAGGAAAAACTCCTCTCTCTCTTTATATGAACTAGACTTCAGAGCCAAACTATAGAAGCATCATCTGGTACATAAAGATTTGGGCTGGGATTCAATCCTGGGTCAGCTATAATTTGGCCTCTGAGCAATCAATTTATGTTTTGCCTCAGTGCTTAATTTGTAAAAATGAGAATGATACAGAGTTATTTTGTAGGCATAATTGGGTAATGAGGCATTTAGCTTTCTGCCATGGGGCAGGGATATGTGTTAATAAACAATCTTTTCTGGGGAGACCTGGGAAGAATCATGCTGTACACAGTTCTGTTGGTTTAGAAAAGGGGTGTATGTGTGTGTTTGTACATATACATACACGTGTGCCTAAATCCTTTCTGATTTATATTGCTGAACGCATTCACAGTGGAGCACACCCTAACAGAGCTAGTATTTATAAAACTAATTTGCATTCATCCATACAGGTGGATTCATGATAACACATGTTCAGAAACTTTTTGTCCAACCTTTTTTTTTTGTTCACTGGACCCTTTGAACTGGTTAACTGAAAGGTTTTTCTTATGGTGAAGAAGCACTGCTCTGCATTCTGAGAACAGTAAAACATCATGCTCTTTATCAGAAAAGCTAGAGAAACTGCACGAGACATACAGTGATTCCTAGGGACAAGGGACATAGACTATCTCCAGCAATGACAGAGAAATATATGTTAAGATCTGTTTGGGGTATTATTTTGCTAAAAGTGTGTGTTCTACAGTATTACTCCATTACCAATATCAACTGTACAGCAAACACTCAGAACATAAACAGCAGTACTTTAAAACCAGATCTTCCCTGAGGAAGTGTGGATTCCCCATTAATCCACAACTGGAATTGGGAATAATTCTAGAGCAACTTTTTGAGAAAACAAACCAAGAGCAGGCAGGAAGAAAGGAGGAAGTGTGGCTATCTCACATCTTATTCCCTTAATTCTACACAAAAAGCCTACAGTTCCCATTCTTAAGGTACCTAAAAATACTCTGTCTCACTGCAATATGCTATTGCAATGATCTGTCTCTTGGAACAGTCCCACATAGATTTTTTCATTCAGCATAACGATTTTTTTCTTTTTTTTCTCCCCTCCACCCAAGATCAAGAGAAGCACAGTGTCTTTAAACATCTTGGAACCTTGTAGCAAGCATTCTGAATTCTGTATCTCAGCGGGGTTAACAGGAGTGTTACAAATAGAGCAGTCCCACATTGCTTATGTCCTGCTGTCTTGAGTTGGATAGCTGAGTGACTGAAAATACACTTTTTATGCTCTGGGGGTGTCCTGACACCTGAACTATCTCCTGATCATTTTCAATTTTATTTAAATAAATAGCTTGAAAAATAAAAAGTGTATCGGTGCTAGGACGACCCCAACATCTGGGAAAAATGATTGGCATCTGACTCCATTGATTCAGAAGTGCTGAACAGTTGCTTTATTAAAACTATAGTATATTACGTTAATATGCTATTTTAAAGAGATACTATACTATACTACATACTTACTATATCATACTTAGATGAACTAACTAGGAAAACCCGTGACTCTCTACCGAGATTCCCGACACAGCTGGATCCAATTGGTCCATGAATCCAAACAACCATCACCAGAATCCAATCAAGCATTCACTTCAGGTGAAGAATCTCCAGAACACATTCCACATGGGCACAAACACAAGAGCAGCGAATGATAAAAATTGTTTTGATCATTCTTTTCTCTGCTTCTCTCAGGAGAAATCCTGAGAAAACTAAGTCTGTATCTGTTCAAAGGGCATGTGAATACCACAAAAATGCAAGAAAATACTACATCTTTTTTTTTTTTTTTTCAATGCAAATCGAATGATTTCTTCTACTTCTAGATGGGTTGATAGTTTGCTTTCATTAGATGTTGAATTATTTTTCTGCATTTATTGAGTTGCCTAATATAACAAATGAAATATAGAACTTCTAAGTTCAGGAAATGGTTAATGAGGCGAGAGAAATGAGTTCTTACTCTGCTAGATACTTGTACTTAGGAGACTTCTTCACGCTGAGTCTGTGATAGTTAGGTCAACAGTCTGTTCCAGCAATATGCTAATCAATGCCTTTCCAAACAACAAACTCACAGCTATTTTTCTCCTGTGGGGAAAGTGGAAAATCCTATAAAGCTTTTATTGACTTTAGGCTCTGGGTTTGGAAGCAACTTGGTTAGTCCTGAGCAATGTATTGGCTGAGCTCAAAAGCAAGCGGATGGTGAGGGAAGAGTTCTGTCTTTTCAGGTAAATGTCACCACAAGTCAATAAGAGCTACCACATGGGACTTTGAAGGATGTAAAACAGATTTGAACAGTCAAAAAAAAAGTTATTAGGCTGTTATATTATTAGTCCTGTTAATAACCTGATTCCTTATTAAAAACGTTGCATGCTAGTAGCTCTGCCTATATATTTCTTACTTTCTTCCAAATATGTAATCCATGAGAAATAAAATAAATATCATCTATTTTGAGAAAAAGATGTTCATCTGTCCATTTGAAAACTGTCAAAGTTTTCAAATGGACAGATGTTAAGTTTTTCTCTTATTTTTTCTTCTGTCTTGTGGTTCAAAAAGAAGACAAGGTGTCCAGCATAGGCCAGGATGCCTTCATTATTAGAGCTTTATTCTATGTACAGCCTCTTTTATTCACATTTGTAAGAATTCAAAACTTGTGGTTTTTAACTCACATTGTGTATGGTCAAAGTACTAAGGAAACAATTGAAGGGCTTAAGGTTGAGCTTTTAGTACTGTTTTTATGTCAGTTGCTGGCTACCATTCAAAAAAATTTGGTCTTTCAACATCCCTACCAGATCATATACTATTTAAAATTGTCTGTGTTTAACCCCTGGATCAAGCTTCCCAAACAGACTACTGGCCTTAATTTAATCATTAAATTAAATATATTTATTTTCATTTCATATTCAAGGGACTATTTTTATTCAAAACCTGTATAGCTACCTTGTAAAGCAATCATGCAGTTACCTTGTGAATTTTGCTGTTGGTTCTGCAAGAGTCTGAAAAACTCTTTCATCATTGCCATTTTTCTCCTGATTATTTTAAGTTGTTTTGCTCCTGAGGAGTTATCTAGTTTTCTTATGGAAATGCCTGAGGAGTCTGTCATTGTTGCTAAACTGAAATAAAAGAATATTTCAAATATCCATGAAGAATAAAAGTTACCTTGCAAAGAAAGAGGGGGAAAAAAGGATTTCTGTTCCTGGTACATTGTTTCACAAAGTACTATCACAAGCTATGTCATAGGTGGTTTTCCTTGTCCCCTAATCAATCTGTCATATCACATGGAGCTTTTCATAACAAAGCTCGCATGTGAAGGAACTTCTTCAGATAGGACTTTAAAGCTACTGTACCTTGTGACTGAAGGACCTTGATCATTGCTTGCTTATGAATCATTATAAAAAAGTTAAATTCTAATCACCTGCCTGTAAGGAAATGGGTGTCTTCCTGCTTCTTTGGAAGGCAAAGGAAGTCGCAGGAGACGGTTTAGTTGTTCCATACAGGAGGTGTTTCTACAGGTTAGGAGGCTTGGCAGAAATCCTAAAATTGAGACAGGATCAATTGTTCAGTAGATTTGAATCAATTTTTTTTTAAACAGCTTGTTGTCTTGAAAATAATGACTCTGCAGTTTGCTTCTGTTAGCATTTCCCCAGGACAGTGGTTTAAATGGTAGTCCTTGGTTCTAACACTTGCCCCTTCGACTTTTTGCCCATATGAACACCCCATTTCAGTGCTCAGTTCTATGTTTCTGTGTTACAGGAGTCAAAATAATTGCCAGTGTTTTCAGTTGCTCCCTGAAACATTAGCATTCCTAGAGAACCAGGAAGGAGTGAGGGACGCTAATGAGTAGGGATTTTCTTCTGAGTAAACTACAGAACTGAACAGAGTGGAGTCAGTGGAGTCTCATGCAGAGATGAACCACAGGCATCGGATTTCAAGTATGAGGATTTACCTATTACTTGGGCAAGCTTTTAGCAAATTAAAATCTGTCTTAAAAGAGCACGAAAGGGATGTTACCTTGCCTGCGTCACAACCCACATTGCTAAGTAATTCAGTTGGACAAGATTCAATTAATAACCATCACAGCCTGATAAAGGCAAAGATACTGAAGAACTTTAAAAGCCACTTGATCTATCCCAAGGCAGAAGTACATTTGTAATTTAATATTAGTCATGTAGCTAATTAATAATTTCACCTTCAAAACGATAATGTTGTTGTCACTTTGCACATGAGGAAACAGCAGCAAATGCAGGGAAAGCTTTTCAAAGTCAGCTAACCATTTGCGTAGCTATCAAAAGCATTGTCATAAGGTTTTTCTCCCTCAAGCTTACCTGGTTTTGATAACTCCAAAATAAGTTAACAGTACTAATATGTGACTCAAAAGTTGGTAATACTTCATCTTTCCAAAATTCTGTTCTGAAATCTGTTGTTAACTGAGCTAAAGAATGTATGTTACATTGTGATATAAAGAGATATGTTTTAATAATGTTGAAAACCTATGCGTACCATGGGTTTTCCTAATTTCGTTGGTCATTGTTTTATGACAACATGGACTGAAATGACAATGCAACTTTGCATTTTCTTTTCTCTCTCAAGGACCTTCTTGGATATGGGATGAGTTATCCCAGAATTTCTAGTGGTAACTGAAATCCTAATAAACAGATAAATCTCTAAACCTCCTAAATTAAGCTTTTGTGTTTAGAAGAATTTGGAGAGGAACTGGATAACTTTAGTGAGCTGGCAGTCAGTGTTCACAGCTTTAAGCTGTAGGTCATATGTATGAAAACTAGCTCATCTCAATAGATAACACATTGTACCTGCTTGATGGCTGATTGGCATCTCATCTGATATAAACTGGTCACCTTGATCTACCTGATGGGCAGCTGTCTACTACTGTCAGAACAGTTTTAAAGATTTTAATAGAAAAGTGATAATTTAGGAGTAAGGCTCATATCCCCAATATGGAAGATTAAGAAAGCATAAAAGACAGGATGCTCGTATGGTATTTAAATTGATGGAGCCAAAGGTAGTCCATTTCCATATGAGAAGCATGGTTACACTCATACAGCAGATGTTACAGCTTGAATTATAAGGTTTGGTTTAAGCTGCAGACTTACATAAGAGGTGTCACAGAAACAAAGTGTATGTTTAGCACCAGCTTGCTTATATTAACCAAGAAGTCAAGGCATGAAGTGGCCCAGAGATTAAAAATGTCTGAATGATTTGTCAGAAAGGGCAGATGAGAAAGCACATAAAAGTTGCTGCTGCATGGAATGTGACACAGTCATGCATTTTTTTCCTCCAAAGGCATCAAGTTTATATTCCTTCACAATGTTAAACTTCTACAGAAAATCTGCACTTCTACAGAGGTTTGGCCTTAAGGTCACTCTTTTGGGGGCTATCTTAAATGCTACCTGCTGAAAACCATTCTGCTGCATAAGTGATACTGCTCCTGGTGGGTACACTTACGAGTCTAAATAATTTTTTGCAAGATTGGAACCTTGAACAAAATTTTCTACTCAAAGGAGTCCTGTGTGGCTCTTTTCTCATTTTATGTCCACATGTCATTACTGTCTATAATTTAAATGTCACATAAGGTACATCTGGAAAGAAAAAATCTTGATTTATAATTAAATAAGTGGTCTTACTAATAACTGCTATGCATTTAATGGAGGCCTATGACTACAGGCTTTTTCCATTTAATAATGTAAAGGCAATTGCATATCTTGAAGTTTTATTCCAAAATGTCATAAAAAGTTTTCAAAAGCTTCTCTTCTGATATTTGGCATTATTAACTACCCACATATTGAAATGGAAGTAGGAACACAGAAAGCTATGCCAGGGAGGATTTAAGAATTTGACCTACACCAAGCCATGGGGTATAATAGTTTTGTGTTGGTGTTTTAAAAAATAGAACCTTCTTCAAATTCACTTTGGATAGTAGGAGAGATTGAAGTGCAGACACTGATTTATAGAATTATTTCTTTGTCGTTTTATAGGAGTGTCTCTTCCCTGTTCTTTGGAAACAATTAGATCTCCTGAATAGCCTGTTCTGAATTTATTGCTCATTCGGTTTTGATGCCCAATTACACGTGGCTGTGTTTTCTTCATTTGGAGATAATACCATAATAAATGCTACTATTAAACTGGTTGATATAAGTGGATGGTGTTTGAGTTTGGATACTTTATAAGCGGCAAGAATTGTAGGGTAGAATTTGGTATTTAGCATCGCAAGAGGCCTCTTTATGGCATCTGATCCTTTGTTATCATTTTCCAGAGAGTGCAGCTGTGCTATGGAGTTTCTCTGTGTCTTTCTGGAAGAACTTTTAATATAGCAGACCATGTACAGCCATCAGCAGTAATTATGAAAGCAAGAATTGGTTACTGTTAATGCTAGTTAGTCAAGCTGATAACTAATGACTGTAGTACCCCTGCCACAGTTTAAACTGGCAATTTCATCAGAGATTAGCACCTCAGCTATGTTATCTCTCAAGTTACAACTCTGTGTGACAAGAAGATGTTTAGAAAAAAAATATGTGGCTATGGAATAACCTGAAACAAACTTTCTTTATGGAGACATTGTTTTTTTCCCAGGCATAAAGTATAAATTATATCTTATTAGAAAAACAATCCAGGGGCATTCTAACTTGAGTGGAAGAACACCATTTATGTACTATTATCCTTGCTATTTCTAGTTCTTTACTTACTGTAGGTTTTTACTTCTTTGTTGGAACTTGCAAAGTTATGTTATTGGAAAAAAATCCATTTACGGAGTTGCTTATTGAAAATGCTTGTATTTGAATTCTCATGTTTGACTGGTAAGAAGAGCAGCTCTGTTCCTGAAATGCCAAATGTTTGTGGTTACATTTCCTTGGATCCAAACTGTACCTTATGCCAATCAACATTGATATCTAAGTATCTTCTGTTCTCTTAAAATTGGAGTACAGTATTTCATCTGCCATCTCCTCTCTCCTTGAAGATACTGGGCCAGTATTCACGATCAGGGTCTATGTAGTCCCATCTGGCTATAAAACCAGCCAAGCATACTTTGTTCTGCTGAGGGTTGATATCACAAATAACCACAACTATTTTGTTTCTCAAAGGCAATAGGTTTGCAAATGTTTGGAAGTAACACAGCTTCTCTCCTTCCCCTTTCCCATTCTGGGAGTAGTACTGATCAAACAACACCATTTGCGAAAGTAAGCTCTCAATAAAGGGACCGTAATTTTAATACAATAGATATATACAAATTCTGAGTCCTTCACCTTGAAAGTAAGCATTTTTAGCAAAGGAAATAGAAAAAAAATCAATTTAACCTTAATCCATACAAGTTTAGTGCAAAAGAGCTTGGACACAAATTCAGGATATTCTGAGGACTGGAGCTCCACTCCTTACAAGCAAATCCTTGTACCTGGAACTTCTCAACATGGAATTGCAATTTGTACTGCAAGTTCCAGGAGCTTACTTTTAACTGGGGAATACAGGTGCTTAAGACTTCAAACAGTTTGAAAATTTGGACCCCACTATTTTAAGCCACAGGTGACCTTTTTTCCCCTCTATTTTTAATGCCTGCTTCTCTTTTGCTATTTCTTTAACAGGTTATTGTATCATGGAATCATAGAATCATAGAAGGGATTGGGTTAAAGGGACCTTAAAGGTCATCTATTTCCAATTCCTCTGCCATAGGCAGGGAACCTTCCACTAGACCAGGTTGCTCAGGGTCCTATCCAACCTGGTCCTGAATGTTTCCATGGATGGGGCATCCACAGATTCTCCTAGAAACCTCTTCCAGAGCCTCGCCACTCTCACAGTAAATAATTTCTTCCTAATATCAAATCTAAACCTACTCTCAGTTTAAAGGCATTCCCCCTTGTCCTGTCACTACAAGGGGCTGTAAAAAGTCCCTCTCCAGCTTCCCTGTAGGCTCTCTTTAGGTACTGGAAGGTGCTGTACGGTCTATGTGAAACTTTCTCTTCTCCAGGCTGAACAGTCCCATCTCTCTTGGCCTGTCTTCATAGAGGAGGAGCCCCCACTCTCTGAGCATCTTTGTGGCTTCCTCTGGACTCACTAGAACAGGTCCATGTGCCATCCTCTGAGCTGGATGCATCTCCTTAGATCTCGCACGACAGATTCTCAAATTCTTGGAAGTTGTTTAAAATCTTGTTGTGGTTTGTTAGGACTCATTTCATCACATCCTTAACACATGGACAGTGGTAAAGAAAAGGTGTCCATCAGGACTAGGATTTGAGATACAAACTGAAACTGGGGGAAAGATTTTTTTCTGTGAGATAACAGAAATAGGAATGCCTTGGAAAATTATGACTGTGTGTAGATAGAATGTTGCAAGTTATTAAAGTGCATATGGAAATGAAGGGTAGCTAAGATGACAGAACTAGAATATATATTTATAATCATAAAAAAATCTATCAAGAATAAGCAATGCTGGAAATGTAGAAAAAAATGTATATTATAGGCGCATCAGCTGTTGTCTTAGCTGTGCAGATGGGATATGGATTCACAGAGCTTTTCAAAAAATGACTGGTATTTTTGTAATTAATAAGACTTTAGGGGTATAAATTCAGATTTTTTAGATGAAATTAACAGTTTAATGCAACAACACCAATATGCTCTCTCTGCCTTATCAAACTCCTAGCAAGCGCTCCTGTCTGAGGGGTCTTTCAACCATGAAAGCCTGCTTGGTTCTCTACCAAATCCTGGGGGACTGACTGGAGAGAAGGGGACATCGGGACACGGCTTCAGTTCACTTCCACTGAGAAGCAGATCCTTGGAGAGTGCTGGAACAAAAATAAATTTTAACAGCAACTAAAGACTAGGCCCACATTACTTCCAGTGCAGAGTGTTTTAAAGCTGCTTTTCCCTCCCACTCTCCAATTCCTGTGATAAGTACAGCTCAGCTGAACAAAGGATTCCACTCAGTAAGCTGGCCAGAAGGAAGGAAAATATGAGGAAGTGTAAATATGTGTTTGGAACCCTGGGGTGGTAAAGAGCTGGACTTGATGATGTCCTTTAAGAATCAACTGAATACTTACATACAATAATAATAAAAATAATCAGTTGAATTATTTTGCATAGTAAAACTTGGATGCTATATAAACAATTTTTTTTCAGAAAAAAACTCTGCAAGTTTTATTGTAGAAATTAAGTAAAATATACTGTACTTGAGTGGTATTCACATAAAGAAAAATAGAGTAAACAGAAAATTGCACTTTCCAGTGAAAAATTTTTAAGGGGCCTCAGAACTACTACTGGGTATTTTAGAAATAGAGAGAGCTAACCCCAAATTTAAATTGCCTAGAGTAGAACCTCAGTGAAGTTTAGGTGCCAAGGTTCAAAGTTTGAAAAATTTCAGTTAATGAAAATTTCAGTTTAAGTGCTCTTTACACCCAGAGGCACTTAAGTTCCAGAAGCATGGTAGTTTTTGGACAAATTTCCTGTGACTTTGATATGTTCCTAGAACTGCAAAAGGTTTGTCAGAATGTCCAGCTGTTATTAAGGCAGATGCCCAGCTCGTATTATGTCAGTCCTGAGCAGGAGCCGGAAAGAGCTTCTTTCCAAACACCCTGAGAAGGTCAATCCAGGGAGCAATCTCAGAATATTTGTAATCTGCACCCAGAACCATGTTCCCAAATCCAGTGATGACTGCTCCTACTCTTGGTGTGAAGAGTAAATATCCCAGTTGTTTGATTGCCAAGTATTTAGAGAATTTATCTGTAAGTGGGGGACTTCATTGTGTGTGTGATCGTGTGTAAAATTACGTTTTTCCTTCCAAGGTAAAAGATGAATATTTAGACACCAGCCATAGGTAACACTGAACAGGGACATCTCTGTTCTTGTTGAAATTCTGTTGCAGTACAAAAGCACTTCCTAGGTCAGGGAGAAAGAGTAAACTTGGGGATGAATCCATAGTCTGGAACACTTGCCTGGAAAGGGGAATGCTATATATGAACTGAAAGACTATTGGATCAGTTTTGATTTCTATGGTTTTCCAAGGAAAATAGCCTTGTGGTTAAAACACTCTTCATGTAAGAGTTGCTGCTTTGAATCTACTCCAATAGCAAATTCTAAAAGTCTGACATCTGATTGATTTTAAAAAAATATGTAGCCCTCTGTCCTCAGAAAACCACACTTAGCTTTGGAGCCACGTTCATCTGAGTGAACACAGGCCCAGATATCTGCACTGTAAACCCAGGGGCCATATTTAAGACACAGATTGCTCCCAGCAGCATGTCCTGTTGCTGGTCCTCTCGGTTGTTCTTAGGGTACATTTGGCTCTGTGCTTAGCATATTACTTGTCTTGGATCCTGTTCTGAGAGCTCCCAGTACTGCTCCTTGGCAGCTAACCTAGTCCTGGGTTTCACTACAACTTTTCATGTTGGTTTCATTTAACATGTGGTTTATTGTATGTAAGTCTTTAGAACTATTGTTGAAAGCATTTTCAAGCCAGTGATTTCCTTAATCTGTTAGAGGGAGACAATATAGTGAACCAGCTCAATGATAGGTGAGATAAATCATCTACATGCCAGTCATGCAATAAGAGACTGTAGAAACTTTCAAAAGGGGAAGAAGAAAAAAATAATCCATTTAGGCAATTACCAAATCTTACTGATATTTCGTGTGTCAAAATTATTCTCTTCATGATCCATGACCTAATCCTTGAATGTGCTGCTGTTCGGAGAGGAAAGTCTACTTGTCAGGCTTGTGTCTTAAGAGTTGAATTCATGCTTCACAAGGAAATCCACTTCAATAATCTGTTTTTTCTGTGGTGTTTGCAATTGCTTCTGCTTTTCTGCCTGCTCCAACTTCAAATTGCACGCTTAAATGCATCTTTCCCACTGTGGTTCTCAAATACTCATTCTCTGTGCTATATAAAATAATATTGAAGAAAAATTAATATTTCACTTCAGCAAAATGTAAAGGATGGATTGCTCTTAAGATAGGAAGAAGAAATAAAAATTTGACTGAATTAAGGGAAATCTCAGATGTTCAGTTTTAATGGCAGAAGAATTTTCTCTTGATGTACATCAACTCTCTTTGCTAATGTTAATTGACTTTGGCCAGTCTTAATTTGCTGAATGAGAATATTGTCTCAGACAGAAAGAACTGCAGCAGCAGGAACTGTTAGCAAGACATTGAGAAGCTTGAAAATATCCATTGCTCTAGAAATTACACGAATTTGGACTAGAAGGTCTACAGTGGAACCAGTAGATGAAATTTCAGCAAGACTTAACATGCCTTTATTTTTCTCTTTATCAGGAAATGAACTTGATAGGAACAAAAGGCTTTTATTTTCACCAAGTAGAAAATACAACCTCCTTTTTTTTTCTTTCTTTCTTCATTTCTTTCTTCATTCATTCACTCCAAATATTCCTGTGTACTAATAATGAACATCCTTTTGAGACACTGTCTCCAAAGAGAAAATAACCCTCTGAGCTGGTGAGACAAGTACTCTAATTCATTTTGCCTCAACTGACTGCCTTGATCCTCTTGTTTGTTTTGGATTGGGTTAACTTTTATTTTATACTTTATGCTGTTCATCACTATGGGATTTTAATTAAATTGATATATTAACTCTTTGGTAATTACTGTTGAAGAATCTGTTGTAAATGTCATGCTGCTGTACTCTCACCCCAGGTCAGCAGTGAAAATGAGATGTTGTGCTTCAATATATTTACCCAAGGAAATTAAAAGATAAGATAATTTATGATTTATCATTATCATTACAAGAATTTATTAAAATTATTTATTACCACACATCATGCAATGTTTCATAAGTGCATAATGTTTTGTGCCTAAGTAGAGAATAAAAGAAAAATTGATTAGGGAGGTTTGACTTCAGTATCAGTGACAGCCTTTCTGTGTGGTGACTACTTAATCTTGCCTTGCCTGCTGGAAGTTTGGACAAAGAGGAGAGGTAACACTAAAAGACAGAAGGAAATTTTAACTTTGGGTCATGCTTTAGACTCTCACTCTTGTAAAGTGGAATTGTTAACATGTGTTTACTTCACAGAGTTACTAAGATGAGCAAAGACAAGCTTTTGGATAATTTAACAGTAGCATCATAGAAAAGACTGTAAGGACGCTTGTTCTGTATTCAGCAGAAGACAAAAGTGAGTGTGCTGTACAAGGTGTACACTAACTAGTGAAGAGAAAATTCATAACGTGTTAAGCAAGTACTTTCAACTGAATGTTGGGAGGATTCTCTAGAAAATCAGTCAATATATTATTAAAGAAAATATTGCAGTGCAAAATGTACAAGCAGTTCTTGTCCCAGGACTTCCTATCTGTTGAAAGCTTTATTTTGCAGGCTTAACATTTCAGTGCACGTATTTGGCTTATACATTTCATTTAAAAATTGCTTCCAAATAGGAATTCTATCTCTATTTCAGAGATTAAAGAGACATGTCACTACTCTGTGTAGTGCGGTGGTGTACAATGTTCTCGTTACCATCGTTTCTGAGCAAGATCCCAGCTGAGACTGCAACCACATTATGCAAGACACTGTTCATACTTATAATTCTGGAGAGTTTAAAATATAAAAAATTTAAAGTGGTGAAGGGTGAAGAAGCTGAATACTCTAACTGCCCTTTTATAGCTAAGGAATTTAGAGGATGTTACATACAGAATTAATAAACATATTCTGCAAAGCATGTAGGAAGTTACTAACTAACTGAACCCAGCTGCTGAGCCAGCTGCTTGACTGTTTCTGTGAATGCCCTATGGAGCAGGAAAGGTCCTCATTTCTGGTGAACAGCTTGTCTGTGTCCTGATTTCACACCCCAGTTGGGGGGCTGTCAGTGCAGCATTGCCCACATGCCCTGCTGTCCCACAAAGGGCCCTCAGCACACCCCAGGGATGGCCTCTGTCTAAACAATTCAAGGATAAAGGCGGCAAGATGCAACATTAAGCACACCTGCCACAAAAGAGATTTACAGCTAGTAGCATCCTCCCTCCTATCTTGTTCTCTTAAACACTTATTCAGGGTTTAAAGTCTGAGTTCCAAGATGATTAGTTCCACTGCTTTGTATTGATACAGTTATTTTGATGTTACATTCGCTGAGAATGATCTTGCGCATGTCAAATAATCAATATAAATAAAAGAGGGACGCTCTGAAAACAATAACCAGAACTGCATTAAAATAATTCACTACATAAATTCCTAAAGTTAGGGACTTGTTTTACAGATCGTTGTAGTTTCTTGACACTGCTTCAATGCCAATATAAATAATTCTTATGTTAGTGTGTTATAGACAGAGCAGTGTGTTCAAGTTACTTAAATTTATTAAGTATGGCAAATCTTTCAAAATATCAATTTTTGGCCAAAACACTCAGGTTTTATGAAAGTTGCTTCACTTAATAAATATGTGCATATTCTGAATAGACCATTCTGCCTGGAGTGCACAATAACTGCAGAGGGGACTCTTTGTGTAGGAGTCAAAACAATTGAAAGATATATGTACATTGTGTTTGAAATGGACGCTTCACATTTCCTACTTATGTCATTTATGATCTTATGTATTCAAGGCTTCAGAAACCCTTGAAATGTGTGAGCAACATGCAGACTAAAACCTCACCCCAGCAAATGCTGAACAGTTGAAGGTCTTACTGTGATCCTGGCCTCATTCCACCAATTTAATGGCAGAAGGATTGCTTGATTTGCCCATGAACTGACCTTTAATTTTGATTCCTTGTGTGTCTTTGGACGTGCCATTTATTTTCACAGTATGTTGATTTCTTCTTCTATAAAATTCAAAGATTCATACTTCGCTAATTTTCACAGGTGAAATGATGCTTAATATTTATATAAATTTATGAGAGCCTTAGAAAACAGATTCTTAAGGAAGATATTAATTTTTTTTAAGTAATCAATGGAGCAATGCACATGACACAACATTGCTAGACAAAGGAAAGACACAACAACCTGGTTAAGAGGATTTTAGACTAATAAATCACAGAATATTTTGAGTTGAAAGGGACCCACAAGGATCATCAAGTCCCATTGTTACGTGAATGGGCCGTGCAGGGATCAAACCCATGACTTTGGTATTATTAGCACCATGTTCTAATCAACTGAGCTAATGCCTTAGCTGTTGTTTCTCACAGTCAAATTGCATCAAAACTGCAAAGAAAATTTATATTCATTTTCAGCACTGATACATAATGAAAGTCAATGAAACTACTAAGAACCCAGAAAATTTAGATTGAAGTTTTACTGGGAAAATATAGTCATGAAAATCTTGATCAAATAATAGTCACAATCTGGAAATGTGTAGCAGAGTTTTGAAACTGGAGCCCTATGACATTGATTAAAGCTTCACAGTGCTGTCATTTTGATTTTAAGAGTTTAAGACAATTGCTTTTGAATTTTGAAGACTGCATTCATATAATCCCTAAGCTTAATATGTTACTTTAACATCAGTCTTTTGTGGATAATAAAATAGAGTGAAATCATGAACGATGAAATCTTTATTCACTGCTCAGCACTTTTATGAGTCCAAAACATGAACAGCAAAACCAGCTGTGTATGAAGATCCACCAAATTGGTAGATGTAAGTAACACAAGAATCTATTTTCTTTCAGTAGTTCTGTATTTCTCTCAACATTAAATTTAGCAACAGTGACTCATTAGAGCACATTGGACACTCTATATAGACACTGTAAAGAAAAGCAAAGTCCTGGAAAACAAGCCACTTTCTCCAGGTTTAACATTAACAGTTGTTTGAAACAGTTAAATTCTTTGTGATTTTCTTCTTATAAGTGCTTATATCAGAAATATGAGAGATTACTTAGAAGCAGGTCCCTCATCCTTGTATCACTCATCTGGAATAAAGAGTCTGGTTTTTTTAGTTTGGCCTTCTGAAAAGCAGCAAACTTGAGTGTTTTCAGGGTAGCAGGGTTTCAGAGTAGCGGACTCTTCTATCAATATTCCCATGACTGAAGAACTTGAACTTTTCTTGTGCTATTCCCTATCAGTAGTTAGAATTGTTCACTCTTTCTTTCTTTCTTGAAGCTAGTTTTCTTGCACTGGGCAGATATGTCAGAGGTCTGTAGCACATTGTACTTCCAGCAGAAGAGTCCTTCATAGCTGCCTCTCCAGCAGACTGTGAGTGCCATACTTACGGAACAGAATAACACTGATGTTTATTAAAATCTTTTTCTTCCAAGTAAATCTGAGTTTTGTTATTCTGAGTGATGTGCTGCTGCATTTTTTCTGGTATTGAGTGAGTTTTCTTTTTCAATATACATTTTTATTATTTAAATTGAACACTACTGCTTATTTCCTTCACAATATGATTGCACATTTATGAGCAGTTTAATGAGGAGACTGCTCTAACAAAGTGTTTGGTGAAGGATAGAAATCCAGAGGTTAAAGTTTTGAGTCATTAAACAGTACAGCAGAAAAACAGTGCAAATAATGTTCTTTCCCTTGGTGACGTAGCATCCTTTATTAAAAAACAGAGGTACTGTTCATCTGAGAGTTACTCTTTATTTCTGTGGCCCTCAGTGGCATTCCAGAGGCAAGGGAAAAGTTTCTTTACAGACTTTACATGCATCTGCAGAAAGCTTCTTGTAAAAGCAATAACGAATATAAACTTTGTTAAGCTGAAGAATATAAACAAACCTGATTTAACTCAACTTTTAAGAAGATCTTTTACATTCATCTCACCATTTGATAACTATCACATCAGTTATGCACACACTGATCTCCTGGGAATACTCAAGTGGAGAAGATATTGCTGGACTCAAAGTAAACACTAGAAAACCCATTTGTTCTGTCCAGAAAGAAAGAAAGAAGGAAGGAAGGAAAGAGAAAGCTGACTGAATCAGTTCCTCCGTGAAACTGTGGGAAAATGCAGGAATATTAGGTAGATGCATCTAATGAAAGAATAACAATCTAGAAATTAGTATTCAGTGGGTTATAAAGAAATATCAAAGGGAAGATTCTCAGAAAGATGTAAAAACAAATAAAATTATGTGGCTTGGAGTCTTTTGTGGAGAAATGGAAGAAGAAAGAAATACAAGCTTTAATTGATGTGGAAAAGTAGCTACAGAACAGTACAACATTTCTGGTCTCTTTTAAGTACTTCCTTAAGTAAAATCTAAATATGATCCCACTGCAACCACTCAAAACAGGCACCAAGCCACCACAGGAAAATAGGCTCCTAACTTGTTTCATTAATTCTGTCATTGAGTCCACTATTTTTAATTCACTGTGAAACTGAGAGAGGAAACTCAGACAGGCCTTATGTTAGAAATTTCTAAAGCCTTTCTCCTGTGTGAAGGAGAATATTTTGGGTTCTCATGGAAACTGAAACAGTTTATTAAAGAAAGCAGAAATTTTCCAGAAGCACCTGTAAATACCTGTGCTCATGAGATACCTATTTACTTACTCTGCAGACACTTAAGTTTCAACTGTTGTGAATAAATGGTACATGGTTGTCAATAGTTGTGATGGACTCATATATCAAATGAACCTCTTATTTTGTGAAAACTTTTCATGCTTCAGATGCGGTTAATTAATTTTGAGAATTAAGTCAATTATGTATCATCACCTATGAAAGAAAAATTTCACACAGGGAAGATTCGTTTACCAGTTGATAACAGTCAACTCCCTGTAAGGTGTTTCCTTAGGCATGAAGATACAATCAGCACAAAGCAGGGCTCTGGAAAGAAAATATTCTCCTCTTGAAAAGTAAATTGATCATTTCCATCTTGAAGAGCAAGCTCATCTCTGGTTATTTCAGCCAATGTTTTAGCTTTGGCTAAATCTGTTTAGGCTGTGTGGTTATGCCATAAATACTCCTGTGGCTATCTAAAGCACTTGGCACACGGTTGTTGCTGCTGTTGGGTCTAGGGAACACCTCTTTCTCATCTCAGTCCTCTGACATAATGAAGTTCTGTGTAGGCTCATCACAGTGGGTATTGTGAGCTGTGCCACTCTCATTTCTCCTTCTGCCAAATGGTCTTTTATTTTGGACAATGGTATATTATCCACCACACATTCTCCTTTCTTTCAGGATTCTGTCATTGGTTTCCTTGCAAGTATCACCATATCTTTGGTGCTTAAAAGACACAAACTAAATACAGTATAATGCTGGCAGAATTCAGCTGAATAATTTGCAATGCCATTCAGTCAGAAGAACACATTTTAACAATGTGTTCCATGGTATCTGGAAAATAATTTTCCACTTTGTAAGGCCATATGACTATGGGGAATCAGAATAAGTTTACTTCCTCTACTAACCTTGATAGTTACAAAGAGCGTGTTTTGTAAATGAACTCATTCTTGTTGGTTTTGAGGAATGAAATGGTGGAGATCTAAATGACTCAAAAACAGTTGATAGCCTTTTCTTTATGGTTAACTGCAGTTGCTGTAAATGGTAAAGAAATAGTCAGAAATAGAGGCACATTCTCAGCTGAGAAAGGTTGTACTTCTGGCTGTTGAACTTCACCTGACACTTTCTGTAGCAACACAAACCCATTTACAGCTGTGAAAGGGCTCAACCTGGCACAGAAAAGCAAAGCTGGAGTTCTGCTGGACACAGCCAAACTGCAGGTTGACATGTGTGCATTATGCAAAGAGGGGAGCAGAACACAAGCTTGTCCTTAAAAATAGGTTGTATTTTCAGTGGAAGAGGGAATGGAGAAACACTCTTGCCTAATAATTATTGAAGTTGGGAGGGTACTTATTCCCATGGTGCTTCTCAGAGAGGAATAGTTTGTTTTGGCTTGTCTCTTCAAGTGGAAACATAACTGTGAATTAAAAAATGGCATGCTGAGTTTTAGGAGTGGCTTTTTAGCTGCTTGCCATAGAAAAGTGGTGGGTAGAGGGCAAGTTGTCATTGATTTTTGAAGCCTGAGTGCACTTTTCATACCCTGCTGCTGAATAGTGAGCAGTGCAAGGCTCCTCAGGATAGAAAGTTTATGAATAATGCTAATAAATGGAGTGTTCACACTGCTGTTTTCCTTTCCCAGTATGACATAGCCACCTGCTCCCTACTTTTGGAAGAAGGTGGTAGAAGATAAATTCTGCCTTATTTAGAAATATCAGAAGCTAATTTATTCACAATAAGAATCGTATGAGCATTACGTTTTCTTTCTTTGTTTATGTTTCTTTCTACTTCTGTTTGATAATTTATAGTTGATATAGTAATTAATTTATTAAGTTTCATTATTTCAGTAATATTCTTCTGTTAGTTATCTTCTAGAGTAGTAATAATACTTTAGCACCAGTGTGAATGTAGATCTAGATGGTGCAATGTGGAGTCAAACTACAGATTATTATAGGGATTTTTTAATACTGTTTTCTTGAAGAAGAAAAAAATACTATTAACATCATAAAATACAAACCAATTTTTTGTAGACCTTAACCACTATGTTGTTTAATAAATTTCCAGACCAGATAAAAACGATGATGATTCTATTGANCTGCCTGTCAAAGATGCTCCGTCACTCCATCCAACATGATTTCATAAGGACCACCAAAATTAAATTATATGCACGATGTACATAGGCACAAGTAGCACTTTTGGGCAGGATTGTTGTCATTCTGGAGCCAATAAAAACTCATGGTCTAACTGGTCTCATGTAATGAAAACAGGTCACTTCTACTCTTGGTCTTTTCTCATCAATAACAACTGGTGAATAAATAGAACGAAAAAGCAAACAAGAGTCGAATTCACATCTCCTTATCCCATTAAAAAGTTTTCTTATATGCTTAACTATTTCAGCCATAGCTTGATGGTAGTTTTCACTAAGAAACATAATTTATTAATTACATTACTATAATGTAATTTTGCAACAAACCATGAAGGATCCATTGTTATTCCACAGAAAAAGGGTTTGCTTTGTATTCTTTCATTTGAAACAAACATGTCATTAGGCTTTGTCTGCTAACAACAGAGGGAGTTACTCTGTAGTTGAATTAAATTTTCTAGAGAAATGTCTGAGTAACTGTCATGAATAGAAATTACATATTGTACACAGAAAAGAGTTTAAATAGGGAACTTTTAGGCAGTACAACACTTCTTACTTTTTTTTTCTCCAAAAATGAAATTCAACATTGTGCAGAGTGTATGCAAGCCCTAAATATCATGTATATTCTATTTGGAAAGCTGATGGGGACTTAGGTATTTCATAGGTTCTGTTTGGACATGGAATTTTACCTGTGTGCTGCAAGGCATCTGCAGAAGTCCATAAATGGATTCATTAAATGTTGCTCAGGCTAGGCTGAGTCTTGTTATGATTTTCTTACTTTCACTATTTTACTTTCATTTTGAACACTGCTTTATAGCTTCTGTCAGATATGAGTTATTGTTCTTGGACTCGAAAACATATTATTGAATAATAATTTCTTTTTCTGTAAACAGATTTCATTAAATGGCAGGTCTTGTCAAGGGCTAAAAATACTCCTATAGGAAGATATCCTCAGAGTCCCATGGAAGTCATCTTTCTCTCATCTTTCATGTCAAAAGTAATATGTTACTTTCAATGCAGTATAAGTTTTGCTCCCCATCTTTACTGTTTTCAGGAGGGTAAAAAGGAATACAAGAAATGGTCTATTAATACATATTATTGCTTAATGTCATTGCTTTGGAAAGCAAGTGTCTGTGTGTTGCAAACTGTAGCCCACACAGAAGTTACAGACACCAGGACAAGTATGAGTCCTTTAGCTTTTTTTTTTTTCCCCGTTGCACTTACAACTGCCAATACCCACAGACACCAGAAAAATATTATATAAAAATGAGAGTGTACAGTAAATAAACTGTCTTTGATACCTTTTATGAGGTACACATTCTTTTGTGAGGGAAAGCAAAAAGAGGATCATATTTCTTACTCATAAAACAACATTGTGCATAACATGAGAGGATTAATGAACCTCAAAGGCTTAGAACCAAGGAGCTGTTTGGAAAAAGGTATATATAGCTAGATCTAACTGAAACAGTACAGCAATATATGACTAAAAATCTTGATAAGAAGTTTTCCTGTGGAAGTATTTGTAATATTTATTTTCCAGATTGGAGTTCCTTCAGTAAGGGCCACAGTATCAGTTGATGCGTCAATTAAGGTGAAAGTTACATTTCAGAATAGTAATTTTCTGTGTGGTTTTGAGGGGGTGCATTGCTGTAGTTTCCCTATTTGTGTATGTGGTTGTCTCAAAGTGTCTGTTTTCTCAAAGAAAATTTTGGGAACAAATGCCATTTTTTGAGGTTATGCTAAAAAAAAATCATAATTAAACTTTTTTTTAAAAAGAAATATAATTTGGACTTTCATCAGAAAACCTAATTCCTTGATAAAAGTTAGAGGCTGTTTATTTCTTTTCTTCCATGAAGGACAGGCTCAGGTAAGGTCAGTTCTCTGCATCATTGCCAATTAACTTACAGGTGAAATGGGTATTTCTGAGAATTGTCTGGAAGGTGTTTCATTCTTCCATGCCCAGTCCTCCATGACTCTCTGTCTCCCATCAGCTCACCATGGTATTTGCTTTGGTTGGGAGCCTTACAGTCTCTCTTTGAAGGGTGGCACTTTTCTCATAAATGAGTCCTGAAGCAAAGTATGCTTGAGGTGAGCAATGATACTCAAGAGTAAAGCGACCTACATCTAGAACAATGCCTGAAAAGACTCTTTCTCTAGAAAATCTACTGCCAGGCCTTTTAGATCACCCATGATATTCCATCTCAATTCTTTGCACAGTGATACTGTA
This sequence comes from Ploceus nigricollis, assembly GCA_013399945.1. Taxonomy (NCBI): domain Eukaryota; kingdom Metazoa; phylum Chordata; class Aves; order Passeriformes; family Ploceidae; genus Ploceus; species Ploceus nigricollis. The sequence goes on from VXBC01012978.1 coordinate 682,487, forward strand.
GATGAATAGGACTTAATTGGAAATACAGTACTGTGGTAAATACTGTCACTCACAAGCATAAATATTGCATACATTTATCAGATGTACTGACAAGGACCTCAGAAATACGCCTTCTAAGACAGTTTCTTTGCACGCTAAATATAAAAACTTTTCTTCACATATGCTCCCAAATGTTACAGTGCTCAAAGAAAGAGGCAGAACTCCATTCAGCAAGGGAAATGCTGTTGGTTTGCTACCAGTACTCGTATTATAACTTCAGTGGAAATTATTCTGGGCTCTGTTGGTGCTGGCAGCCTGCAAGTCTCTAATGGAAGCAAATGATAGACTTCCTAGAGCGACAGTATCATTTCACTAATGTGCAACTAAAAGTATTCAAGTGAAATCTAATAGCTTTTACTCTCCAGAAACATTGTTAAAATAATTGCTCCCTCTTTTTGCAAAGTTATATTTCATGTGGCAGATTTTCTGGAAGGAAGTAACCTAAACCATAGCAGGAGAATATACATTGCCCAGAAAATACTATAGTAATTCTTGGGTGGTGTAACCAGTGGGTTTCAAGATACTAAGACACCATGAGAAAAACCAAACCTGCCTGGGGAAAAATGGTTTATTTCCCTCTGTCCAAAAGACCATGGGACTTAGCCCATATTGCTTATTTTACTAAATTATTTGATCTGCGCATTCTTTTTTTTTTATGATTAAGGCATCAACATGACAGCTTTGTTGTACTCTGATGTCTAATTTTATTTCCATTTTCACACCCTCGTGTTTGTGTGTGTATGTATTTGTACACATGAATACCTGGGTAGTGCAGGTATGAATATGTGTGTAGACGTGTATATGAAGAAAAAGAGGGAGATGAGTAAGATATTAGTGCAGTACAACTAAAATATGACTAAAAGCTCAAGTAACATTTGGAAAAAGCTATATATCTGAGCACACTGGCCTTCCTGGCACTGTTTCACCGTATTGTTTACCACATGAGGATTTTTATTTGAGAAGTGAAGAAGAATAGGATATATATATGTGAAACAACGCCATACATGAACATTTGGTGTCATACACTTCAGTGTACAATTCTAGCCAAATGGGCAATGAGTAGTTTTGTATTTTATTTTTTGAATTTTCCTGACTCAAACTTCCTCTGGTTTTTTTTTTTTTTATTATTAGGAGTAAGGTGACAATTCATTACCTCCATGAATTAAGCATAATCTCAAGCTGTGTTTTTGATACCTCATTGCCCTCAAGCATGGTAACTGGCACTCTTGATCTCTGGCATTTCTCTTTGCTGCTGCCTCAAGAAAGTGATACAGTCACAGCTCAACAGTTTTCCTGCTAGACCTGAGTCTATTCCCACTCCCAGTTGAAAGAGATTGTTGGGGAGTTTAGGGAAAAATGGAGTAAGATGCAGGATGTCGGAGGGCGGTTCTCTGCTCACCCCATGGTGCTGTAGGACAGCAGTGCTTTCAGCAGCTGCTGCCAGCTCCCTGCAGCTGCAGTGCACCAGGCTCTCCTGTGATCCCTCTGCACTGTGCCGTGGGCAGCAGCTGCCAGCTGGAATAGGTAGCACAGTCTGGTTGTACTTCAAAAAGATGTAGACTTTCTGCTGCAGCTGAGCCACTGTATTTCCCCAGAAGGCAAAAAGTTACCTTTGCAGGCTGAACCCTCTGTTGGTTTTTCACAAGTCTCCTTCTAGTGACCGCCATGTGGAGAAAAACAATGCATGAGTGCATCCCACCTCTCAAAGTGAGGGTCCGGAAGGGGAAATAACTTTAAGCCCCCCTAAAGGGAGGGAATGTCCCACTCCTTTCTGATCCTGTGGCTGTGGGCCTTACCATTGCCGTGTGATTACAGCCTGGCATTAAGCTGACAGTGCCGTTCACTGCCTGAGCCTTGAAATTTAACACTCTACAAGTATTTAACCTCCTTGAAATGCTGACAGAAACATTCAGTTTTAAGGTGTATAAGGCCAAATTCTTCCCTCCCATAATTTCATTGGTTATAGTGAAATTATACCATAGAGAAAATTGTCACGGAAAATCCTAAAATAGTACTTTAATCACTAATAATCTCTAGACACATAGTGCTGCATGAAATAAATAAATCCCCTTTTCAACCTTCAAAGTGTGTGTCTAATAAGAAAAGTGAGAGCCTATAATGTGGTGCCATTATATTCAACTGATCTGCTTCCTTTCTGGAACCAGAATCACATTAACCAGCTTCAGTGCCTGCATAGGATCCTTCCTGCTTAACAGTGTTAGTAGCCCTGCAAAGCCAGTGCCCAAAGAAAAAGAGAGTTGCAGTCCATCCTAATTAATTTTGCTCTGAAATGGTGGCTCAAGTATATATTAGCATAATACATTTGTATCTATTTTTTTTTTAATTCTGTAGTTGATTTTTATGAAATTTTATAATTAGAATTGCTCCATGAGGAAATCTCTATAACATCTGTCTGAATCTCAGCTACTTCTATTCAATCTCATTAAGGGCACTAGGACAACCCAGATGATTCTGATCATATAATTAGAAAGCAATGATGCTCATTGTCTGCTCTGTCCAGCAGAGCAATTGCTGGGGAGTGTGCACCAGAAATAATCCCATTTAAAGCGAGAGTCATTGCTCCCCTGTGACACCATGGCAGAGAGGGCTTAAGCCACTCTGAAGACAGCTTGAGTTTAAAGTTACTGTGGTGCAAACATTCAGCCCAAGGGTACACATTTCAGAGCAGGTTGATGTTTTGCACTAATTGGCCCCCATGTGGACATGCTGTAAAGTCCATATACTAAAATTAATGTTTCTCTGGACTTGGTCAGGCATGAACACACGCTTCATTGAGGCACGTGCCTAAAGGGTGAGCTGGGCTTGGGAAACAGATCCAAATTTAAGTGCTGGGCAAATCTAGGTACTGAAAAGGAATGTCATGTTTTGTGTACTGGCCACACAGAAAAGAATTTTTCCAATATTTTTAATTCTACAAACTGGGCTTTTGATATTTTCTTTTTGAGATCATATGCCTACTTGTGAACCAGAAAAAATTTCATGATACACCTTAAGCAGCAGAGTTCATCTGTCTTTCAAGCCTGTATGAGCAGAAAAAGTGGAGTCAAGTGTTCTTCCTTTGTTCTTTTCATTGGGTTTTTCTTTTTGTTGTTATTTTCAAAACATGGGTAGCGGAATTCTATTGCATCATTTTTTGTCCATTAGTGAACATGACCTAGAGGTTGAAACATGGGGTCTGCAATGTGCTGAGTTTGAGTCCCCTGCAGCAGTACCAACAATGAATTATTTCCTTAAAATAAGAACTATTTTTATGTTTGTGTTTGTATTAATTTCTTCTATTTCTTTCTTCTGTGACTTTTTTGCATGGGCTGTCATGGGTGTATTTTTTTGAGAAGATAGAAAATGAGAAGGGTGAATCTTCAGAAATAAAACCTTATTACTGGATTGTTTTCCACATAATCAGCAAAATTGGGACTTTTGTTTTCACCTCACAGCTGTAATCATGTCTGAATTTATCTTTTCCATTAAGTTTCAGTCTGTTTTGATTTGTTTCTTTTTCTCCTTTTTCTGCCTATGTGCATGCATGCATACACACATACACACATTCTTTGACCTGTACTGATATGTTTACATACACACACCCACACACTGCTACAGGTAAAGTACAATTTATTTTTCCAGAGCACACAGCATGGCCTAAATCATATATATGCAGTGAATCCCTGGCATGTTGGGGAAATGTGCCTGAGCTCTACAGTCAGGGTGATGTTGACACTAGCTTCTCCTGCAGAGAGCTCACCTGTGTTTTTTTTCCCCAGAGGGTAAAACCCACGAAAGCCTGAGGCAATATTACCTTTATATTAAACAGTGCACTGCAGTATGTTCAATTTATTTTGTGTACAGGCAGTAACAGGACCCTGGATAAAGAGAAGAAAAGCAATGGCTTTTTGTTGAATGATTTTCCTTACTCTCCCAATGGTTCCCCTTTACATTTGAAAAGCAGCAGCAGGTGTTTCTTTTATTTGAGACCTCACTGGAAGGGTCCACAGTACAAATTGAGCAAAGTGTGTTGCTGCAGTACCAAAGGCCTTTTGCATGTGTATGTGTGTATGATGTTGGAGGAAACAACTACAGCTTGTTAGTGATGCTATCCCATTTACAGGTGGCTCACCAGGGCAGCAAAGAGCATTTCAGCTCTAGTTTGGGATGCTGGCGCAAGACGCTCTCAGGCTATGTTGTGCTGCCTTGTTGGACAGTGCTGCTGTCATGGCTGTCCTTCCCTCATTCCTGGAGGTACTGGGGATCTCCAGGGAGAACCATCTTTGTGAGAATGAGGGCTATGACACTGCAGGATGCAACCTGAGCATTAACGGGGTCAGTGAGTGACAGCTGAGCCTTCTCTCTGAGGTACTGAGCTGGCTATCACTGCCAGGAGCACAAGGTCTAGACAGTGAAGTGTGCCAATTTAATTTTGTCACATGTGGCTGGGTTGTACAGACATGGCTGTTTCTAGAACTCTTTGGCAATACTAAAACTGATTCAGACCACAATGCAACATTTAAGGATGCTAATTAGAAAATAATTGTGCTGGGTTGTACAGATTTTACCATCGTAATATATCTTAAAGGCCCCTATAGAATGGGAAAGAAAGTATTTTAATGCACTTTGCATGCAAAATGAGGCACTAGATTTTGTGATTTGTAACAAAGCAGAGTACAACCGCCATCATCCAGTAAATCAGGAAGCAAAAATAGTTCTTAAGGAGTTAGTATTCTGCTTTATTTGCTAATTAAAATGGGGTTTGGAACTGCTCTTCAAAATGATTGCTCTAATTAATTCGTTGCTCTTTTGCAGTTCTACCTTCTATGCCATCTGAATACAAGGCAATCCCTTGTGCTTCTCAAAAGCATGACGGCCAACAGGGCATCCTTCCCTTTCTCAGTACAGCAGGCTTTATTGCTTTGCAGTGTTTAATAAAATTTCTATTCTATACCAAGGCTAAAAAGTCATCCATATACACACTATCACAAATTTATTTCCAATAAAATGCAAGTATAAACCCACATTTTTAATTAACATCAAATATTTGTTTAACTTAGGGAGAATTAAAAGAAAAATAGATGATCACTTTTATAAGGCTAGTGACAGATTTAAGCTTTAATTACTTTTAAAGCTTAATGAAAGATAGTGAGTATTGTAATTGCTATTCCTGTCACTGTGATATAATCTTTCATTTTGTGGTTAATGGATGATATTTAAGGTAGCTCCTACAGTTGCCTTTAAAACATTGCCTGCAATATTGGCATGACTGTGCAGAGCGCCAGACATCATGTACGAAAAGGGAACTAACAGAGTGAAGTGTGGAAGAAGATGCACTCATTCTACATTCCTCAGAGCGCCCAAAAAATTGAAATCTATTCATATCGGTCAGGACACAGATTTCAGATTTAAGGAGGTGTAATTGAAATATTGATTGCAAATATATTATCTGATAGAGGTAGACTTGTGTTTTCTTAAACATATCCTGCTATCTGTGTATACATTTATATTATTCACAGGTTTCAGTGAAGAATTTAATACCACGAAGTCTGCTTGCAAACTGTTGAAGTCAGCGGCTTGTTCAATATAGGAAGATGTATAGTCTATTGTTTGTTCTATGTATTAGAAAATTTGAATGAAAGACAAAAATAAAGAATGGATCTGGAACTGGAGTTAACTGAAGAAAGCAATCACTAGAAAAATCATTGGGAAAAAATCAATATAGAAAGAGAGTCTAGATGATTTCAAATCCTTTTGATCAAATCTGCAATACTTGCAAATAGTGGCATGATCCCACAAGTATCACTGGAGTGACCTCAACTATATTTGGAAAAGAAGTGTGAATCCCTCACCTCTTACAGTATTTTGTGTTTCCCCACAAACAAGTTACACTTGCCATAGCTGACAGGAAAGTTTTAAACTCTTCAGCTTTTCATTGCCAGCAGATTTGGAGCTAACCTCTGTTTACTTAAGGTGTGTCTAAATGGCCATGATTACAGCCTGTTGTATTTTAAATAATTTAGGATATTAAAATTGAATGGTCCTAAATTTAGTTTTGTGAGGCTTTTTATTCCTTCAAGCTTGACCTATGTCAGGGTAGTGGCTTTTGGATTGTGTTTTGTGCAATATCTGAGCCCAGGGTGTTATGAGCACTATATTAAATATTGGATAACTGTAGCAAAAATCCATTTTTCAGGAAGGCATCTCTGCCAACCCAAACCTCCAAGCTATTTCAAGTTTGTCTCTCCATATCGATTTGATTGGTCATTAAAAAAAAGTAAATATGGAAATGGCCTCATAGTACCTGGGTACTCTCTGGTTGAGAAATTTCCGTCAGAGCAGTATTTGTTAGTCAATAACAAATCATGGGAAGGAACCAGCATTTACCTTTCTTTTCTTGACCATCTGTCTTTTCAACAGCAATCCAATATCAAACAGATGCTTTTAAAGTTTTCTTCCTTAAAAATGAGCAGGCAGACTAAATGGCCCCTACAGGTCCCGTAAAACAAATCTTCCCTGGGAGCAGAGGCAGTGCTCAGCCTGTCTCCACTGTGCGCATTGTTTCTTGCAGAGGGCCTCCTCTCTGTGGGGCACACCTGATTCTTCCTGGGACAAGGTCCTTCCTACCCTTGGGAACTACACTCCATCCATTTTTGTGTGTCATCCACCCTCATCTTGCTCACCTCCACCAGACTGTCTTTTCAGCTCAGTACTAAACTCTGTCTTTCTTGCTCCATTTTTTTCCTCCTAATGATTTATTAAAATAATGACCCACATTTTCATAGCTGAGTGTTTGCAGCTTGCAAATGGTTGCAAGTACTTAGCCTTCATTTTTGTGCCTTATAGCGTTGTGATTTGCTGCTGTAATAGTTATTTTCCCTATATCTGGAATATAGGCTTGCATACTCAAATCTTCATGCTCCTATACATTTACATTTGCAATTCCTTTGCATTTCACTCCCACTACCCAGCAGTTTTGTAGCTAGGCATTTGCAAAATACTACTCTGACAACAACAAAATCTTTTTTCGGTTAATTCTATATTTTAAAATAGAAAAAGAAAAATTTCTCTTGGTAGCTGTAAAAGGGGAAAAAAAATCCGTGTGTGATTTGCTTCCTAATTTCACTGCATTATTGTCATTCCTAACTACCTGTCATCTGTCTGTGCCTGTCAAAATCTGCTGATTTTCTCTGTTGTCCATCCTTATTTTAATGGAGGTGCTTATTTTAATGGAGCTTTTTGGAAGTGCTTCCTGACACAGAAGGGAACTAATCGAGTGTTTTTCTCCTGCATAAGCAGCATCTGCTGATACTTCTACCTGGTAAAACAATTATGGTTGTGGAAAAAGGGAAGAGTGTCTAGAAGGTAAAACACAAAGTCCTACCAGTCTGAGTACTGATGAGATATCTTGTAGCAAATGTGTGAGATGGAGAGGAGTGCAGTGGGAGAGCCTGGTGGTATGGAGAGATAGCTGAAACAAGCAGATGGCTTAAAGGAAGCTGAGAAAGGCTGTTAGCACATAAAGCAGCAGACACTTGATGATGAATTGCCATTTTGAGTTGCTGGTTTTTTCTTCCTTATTTAGCTAACTACTGTTCCAATAATGACTTATATAATAGCTTCTCTTGGAAGACTTTTACATCTCCTTTCATTGGAGGCATCTTTATTATAGAATGAAAGCACAGACTTAAAAAATCAGTAAGGTCTAATATAAGGAAAGAGAAAAAAAAACTGGGATGAGAGAGAAAAAAAACTGGGATGAGGCTGCTCAGGTTATATTATCTGCACCTGTGCCAGAGGTAACTTATTCCAGTCCAGCTTTTATGTCCTGGACATAGGCTCTATATCATCCCCAAGCTTTTCATATCTTGGTGCTTAAGATGTCTCATTACAGTAGTAGATCTGTCTATTACTTCTCATCTGACTTTGGGCAGAACCTTTAATTTAGTCTTAGCTTTAGTTTCCCTGCATGTGAATTTTAGCTTACAGCTCTTAACTGACCTCAGAGCAGCATATGTGGGAGGTGGGAGCTTGTTACATTACATCAAGTAATATAGTAATTATCGAGAACACTCAAAGATGAGACAGCTTCTCAAAGCAGCACACAAACATTGCATTTTTCCATGAAGGTAGACGGCTAGGCAGATCTCTCCAGCAGGTCAGTCCTGCATGATCAGCCCATGGCAGGAGAGATGCTCTTTTCAAGTAGTTGTCCCCATCAGACAGTCTGGGCGATATGTGGCAGGTGTTATGTGGGGCAGTCACTGCTTACTTGGACAAGGGTGCACCAGGGCATATTTCAGATGCTCTAAAATGCTCTAAAACTTGTGCATTCATGTGACTGGGCCTGTGGTTGGTCTTCATGCAAGTCCTGTAAGCTGTTTGGTGTCTCCAAAGAAGAGCAAAGATATTGGTGAATGATCTGGAGCACAAGTCCTGTGAGGAGCAGCTGAAGGAGCTGGGGGTGTTTAACCTGGAGGAAAGGAGTCTCAGCAGGACCTTATTATTCTCCACAACTATGTGTAAGGGCAAGGTGAGACTCAGTCTCTCCTCCCAGGTAACAAAAAATAGGACAACAGGAAACAGATTTGAGTTGCACCAGGACAGATACAGACTGGGTATTAGGAAGAGTTTCTTCACTGAGAGGGTAATTAAGCATTGGAACAGACTGCCCAGGAAAGTGGTGGAATCATCATACCTGGAAATGTTCAAAAATCACGTGCATGTGGTGCTTAGAGACAGGGTTTAGTGACGAACTTGGCAGTGCTGCATTAATGGTTGGACTCAATGATCTTAGGGCTCTTTTCCAACTGTGATGATTCTATGATTCAATGAAATACATCCTGGATTAGACACGGTGAGTGTCCTTCACCAGTTGCCTAACAATGGGGTGGTTCTGGTTTCTAAGAGAACAGTAAGATACTGGTGTGCTTCAGGGCAAAAACACATATGCAGCCCTTGGGAACCTGGCAGAGCATTCTTTGGTTTCCTTTTTGCTAAGTACATTGCTTTAATGTTATTCCATAACATCTATTCATTACTGCTAATGAACATAGAAATGATAATGAAGATGTAGCTCCAATTTCCTACTGTACCTGTAAAATATTAGTAATTTAAATGAGGCCATGCAAACCATAAAATTATAGCATCACACACTCTCATTGCAATATGATTGGATTGCCTCTCTAAATGGTTCATCATCAATCCCAATAAAGGTAAAGCGTGGGTCTAACTGTTGTCTTGAATCCAATAGTTTAATTTTATTGCCTCAGCAGCAGCTGTTTAAGTGCCCCTTCCTCTGCCACTCCGTGCTGTGATAGGCCTTTTCCATAAAGGAAGTTCATCAAACCTGCCCGGATTCTGCTCCAGCCCACCACAAGGGATTCTCTCAGGTTTAGAACTACACAGATTATTCAGAAGAACATAAATGAGTAATGGATGTGTGAATGTCCCTATTTTCCCTGAACTTAATTTAAATTCAACAGAAAAAAAATAATATTAGAATCATAGAATAACCTGAGTTGGAAGGGACCCACAAAGATTATCAAGTCCAACTACTGGGAATATTCACCAATAGTTCTTAAGTTATCCAACCATCCACAGGCCATTACATTCATGAAGGAAAGACATGCCAGGGTCAGAAAAATCTGGAAATATAAGAACACTTTGCAAGTCTTCTAAAAATATCTAAGTACTAGTGAATCCTAAGTGAAGAATTTTCTGTTCTAGATGGTGTTAACTGCCAGGAAATTCCTGGAGTGGACATCATTACTGATAAATCAAGAAAATATTTAAGAAAAAAAATCAATGAGGCACTTAATGTAGAAAAATTTCAAACTGAAAGACAAAAATGGAAATGTAAATACGTGTTATCAGGACCCAGAGTTCTATTCAGTTAATATTTTTAACAGGTGAATTTTACCAGTAGGCAGGAACTGATTCTGTCTGATACTCTGAGAATATAAGTGTCATAACTTCTAATTATTGTAATTCTTGTTCCAATTTCAGTACATTATTTGAAGTAAGAAACAGTGACAATGTCTTAAATGGGGAAAAACCCACATAGGGAAATTTAAACTGATCAAAATGAAGGTAAAAAAGTGCAAATTACTTTGCAGCTCTCTAATACAGTTTTTGAAAGTGCTTATATAACCCATACTCAAGCAAAACTCCTTTTTTCTAACTTTAAATATTTTTTTTCAGTGGAAAATTTACATTTACTTTGATTTAAAATCCACTTCACTATGGTGGCTGGGGATTTGTAAGCATGCATACTGTGGAAATATTTCTTTGTAATTTCTGGGCCTGAGTTGATGCAGAATGAAAAATTGCTTCCTTTCTCTTTCATATGAGCTGCAATGAAAAAGGTACTGCTCACTATGGACACATGACAGGCACTCTGGAAAGAAGGGAGGTGCAAGGAATATTTCATTGAATGACTAGGCCTTTTCTGGCCACCTACCTTGGAATGCAACTCTGACCATGTATGCAGAATTTCAAGTTTTAAGTGCCCTACTGTCCTATCTAAGAGGAATTTTAGAAGTATTTTGGTGCATGTCAGGAATATTTTAAATGAAAGCCTCATTTGAATGGAAATGGATGGCAGTCCTGTATCCCACTTGACAGAGCAGATTTAACTGTACACCTTTTGATTGTGTGCAATAATGAAAGATCTTTATGGTTTTATTCTTGTGCATTATTTCCCAGCTAACCTAATTTATGAGAACATTGATAATTTATTGTTCAAGTGCATATGAAATGCCAGTAATACACTGCCAGAGTGTTTCCCAGAAAATGGTTTTTTTGCTTTGTTTTCTAAAATTAAAATTATTAATATTCCATGAGACTAAAATATAATGTTATCATTTTGTTTTCAGGAGATTTTTGCAAACATTTTATGCCACAAAGAGAATAAATAGAAATATTCCCACTACTGCTACTCTACATATTTTGTTATAATCTTCTATTGGTTTTCATTTTTCAGTCTGGAGTTTCACGACCTGGATGACAGTGGTTATGCTGATGAAGTTGTTCAGCTAATTAATATATAATGAAGTAATAGCTAGGTTTATCTCTGCACTTCCATACTAATACCCTGTAACAAGGGCTGTTCATAAATTAGCATTCATGCTGAAAAAAATAGTTCTGTGAACTCAAGTCATTTCAGGGAGAAAATAAACTAACACATCAAGGTTGATGAAAAACAAACCAAACAAAGATTTTGGTGTGAATATAAACTTTCATCCTGACAGGTTTTATCATTGTCCTTTAGACAAGTGTAAAACAGCATCTCTGGAAAATCCACAAAAAGACTGTTTATAGGAAATCCTATTAAACACTTCTCTCTGTGACTTCTTCTGGAGGCAATGAATTTACATCTGCACGTGAGACAAAGTCTCATAAATTTAATTTTAAGGTCTCTGGTGGTTACCACAGCATTCCACACATCCATCCTGTTTAGCAGGTTTTGTGTGCTTTAACACAATGGTTAGGAAAGATCAATATTGCTGGCATGAAAATAATTGACACTTGAAATAATTTGCTAAAGAAGCATGCGGCTGAATTGGGACATTTAGCGTATGCTAATATAAATATTTGAGACTTTTCGAGGCAAATGTCAAAGCACAGGACTTTCTCCCTGTAATTAAGTAATTATTTTACTCTATTTACTTCTAATTTTAATGGGGGAGGGGGTGTTTGTTACTTTTTCATAATCATGACATGATTTTTATCAAGTGTATCCGATACTAATAAGTTCTCCAAATAACTTTGAAAATTTAGCAAAATTTAGCAAAACTGTCAGAAGATATTTCACTATAAACACCAGTATTATTAAGTTCATGGCTTCTTGTTTTCTGGTCTTATTTACTTGTAAAAAATTACATTTTTTCTTTGTCCCTATTTATTTGACTGACAAAAAATGCATTTTCTTAATCTAAATATTTGGATTTTTAAATTCTCATATTTAATTTTTTTTGAAGAAGATACATTTTCTGTGAATGTACTTTCCAGAAATTTAACATTCAGGGGAAAAAAATGTAGAGAGCAAGGAGTGATATTTGTGTTTGTTTTATCAAATCTATAGCATATTATTAATTTATTAAGAAAATATTTTCCCAGATTCCTAAGGTACTCACTAAATGGAACTAAAACACTTTCAGGCTTGATTGTCAATGGGGTTTCATTGTGTCCAGTCAAATTTTGTCTAACTTTTACTGTACAGTCCACAAAATCTCTAGTCTCATTTCCATTATTGTACAACACAGGGGCAACCACTTCTCTATTTCTACAAACCTACTAATTGTGAAGAGCCTCATCTGGTTTCAAAAATGGATTTTAGATTAAACTATTCTATGAGAAGCTACGTGGGTAAATCTATATCATAGGTATAAATCTGTGGTTAAAAAGGGGACTTTTAAACCTGCTGCTTCTATGATTCTTTCTTAACACCTACTAAATATGTTATTTTTCCAAGTTATGCTCTGCCCAGGGTTATTTTTTTCACGGTTTATTTGGGACACCTTATTGATAGACATATCCTAGATCACAGCAAAGGTAAATCTTGAAGGGACTGTATGAAAATCATTGAAAAGGTATTCATACCTGTTTTTCACATTTTTGTTCACTTGATACAGGAAGTACATGAAAGCTTCAGAAAGGCAAGTGGTGCCTACATGTAGGGATCAGAATAGCTGAAATCACAAGAACTGCAGAAATTCCCTGAGTCAGCAGAGCATTTTATTAAAATAATGCAATGAATTTTAGCACTCTTCTTTAGTGAGTTTCTAAATAAGCTTTAATATAATATTTTATGAAATATAGGTTGATTTGATAACCAGCATCATGACATCATTGAAATAGCAGCTATCAGTTTCCCTAAATTAGGAGCGGTTAGGAAATAAATTATTAACAGACAGTGTAGAGCAGGAAAAATATTTTTGTGAACTTTTAAAACTTTGTATTTATTTCACAGCTAGTAGTAAATTGCCCCAGCATGCAACTATGTCCCACACATTGTGATTCTTCTTTCTGAATAAAATTTGTAAGTGTGCCAGTGAGTGTCATACTGGTTTTGTATGAGACGCAGATTTAAACCATGTTTGGATAGTTTTAAATACTTCTGTATCTAAACCAAACCATTTCATCTTTTTAAAAGATTTACTTCTTGTACCATTCTTGTTACATCATAAATAATAGTGAAACTGTCTCCATCACCAAATTATTTTTGTCTTTTTCTGAAGGCAGAATTCAGTGTCCATAAGACTTTTTTCCATTTTATTTGAATGGAAGTGCTTATCATAAAGGTTATGCTGAAAGTTTTCACCCCAAATGCTATTTCACTTTCTTTTCACCTCCTTTGAGTATTCTTTCACACCCATAATTTTATGCTTTCCTGCTGGGCCATCTCTGGTGTCCATTATTTACGCATATTTTTCAGAGCCCTTGAAACCAGGACTGCTCAGCTGCTGTCTTCTATTTTATTTTTAGGTTTGTTGCCACTTCCATTTCATTGCAATAAATTTTATCAGAAGAAAACCAAGGATGATCTTATTAATTAAAATGGAATTTTGGATAACTTTAAGGTGATGACAAAGGGATAAGAGCCAGGACATGGAGTGTAAAGGCTGGCATGCTTTAGTGGGCTTGTCATGTTGGACTCAAGCTTGGTGATACAATGAGCAAACTTAGTAAGCTACTGTCTCAGTTGTAAGTTCAGAATGTCTTATTTTTATCAGAAAAACTATTGTGTCCTATAATTAAAAATAAGATTTTTGTAGCCACAGGGTTTCCCTGGAAAGGTTATACTTCTTTTCTGCATATTGCACCTTTAAATATAACAGCTCCCTCACCTCTGCTGTTGAGACAGCAGTTGTTCAGTCTCTTAATTCCTTTTAAAAAGCCCTTTAAAAAAACATTAATATGTATAACAATGCCTTTGCTCAGTGCACAAGGGAGCTACTGAAACCTCTTCAGTGAGCTGCTGCAGTGAGTAACAGTTCGTAGAAAAGGACCTGTGTACTTTATGACTAGGATAAAACATCTGGCTCGGAGAGAATTTCAAAAGCATGGGGAGCTAGTTAATTTCTGATAGGATGCAGAGAGTGCCACTGGGTCATAGTCTTCATTCAGTCCTGCTGGATACCTGTCGGAATCTGTGATATTTAGATGATTCCGAGGTTAAGAAAGTCTCTGTCTTTCAGCCCCGTGCCAAAGAAGAAATCGTAATTCGTCTATGCNCTTCATTTCCTCTCCTGTGGTGAGATTGCTCTCCTTTTGCTTTAGGACACCAAAACAACTTTGGGCTGAGGTTTTGGTCAGGAGCTGGTTCAGCGCAGCCCCTAAATGGCCAGTGATGCCTTTCTGGTGGCAATAGAGCCCTTCAAAAACTCCCAGCTCTGGACATATACAGTGCTTGTCCCCAGGGACTGCAGTGAGAAGGGGAAAACTAGAGGGTATAAATATTTGTCCTCTTTATCCATGTTTTCAACTGGTTTTGAATTTCAAAGTTAAAATTGAAAAAAAAAATATTAACATATTCTTTTAAGGTAAAAATCTTATCTTTTGCTATTATAATATTTAGTGTGTAGAAAGAAGAGCAATGCCAGGCTATGAAAATACTGATTATTGGTTTTGTGCTTCCTTTCAGAATTTCCTTTCTTGGGAGAAGTTAGGAAATTTCAGTGTCTGTCCGCTGAAGTCTCTAAGCAGTCTCAGCTTGGTCCAGATAGCCTAGTTTTCCCCAAACCCTGAGAAATAACAGGCATCTTCTTGGTGAAGCCAAAACCACAATAGTCTATACTCCCTTGCTGGGCAATTCCAATGGAGTGGAGACTACTAGAGGCCTTTCCATGGAGTATGTTGAAACTAAAACATCCTGGTCATGACGGCTATCCAGGGCAACTGTGAATGCCCTCAGAAATGAGTTTTCAGAATCTGTATCTTCTGTGTGAGATTTCTAGGTGTTTTCAGCTTTTTATTGCCTCTTAAAATGAGAAAAAAAGTAAAAGAAGATTTTTTTTTCTAATGTTTTAGAGATTATATTTTACCCTGTCAGAACAATTATGGATGAATGGTTGTAGCAATACTTACAAGCTCATTGGCTTTATTTTTGGGTGAATACCTGAATATAATGTTCTAAGAGGTAGAGTGGCTTTTGTCAACAGTAGCCAATAGCACCATTTTGCATGTACAGTATTAAATTTCAGCAAAAAGAAGTGGTAACATGGACAGCACAACTGCACGCATTCCTGACGCATTCAGCTACTCAAAACTGACTGGAGCTTAAATTATTCTTGCAAACTTTGAGGAATTGACAGGGTAAGGGAATATTTTTTATCTTCCATTCCTTCATTCTTTTATTCCTTCATTCATTATCTTTTTCCTTCATTTCTCTTTAGTGGATTTGTTTGTTGTTACCTGGTCCTTCCTGGACACTTTGATTCTAGAACAGTAATAATTTAATTCTTTAGTTACATTATAAAAGTTCAGAAAGAATTTGGGATCTTATTTCATATTTGGAAGTTGAATTCCATATATTTTTTTTTCCCAGCTTTAGAGATGCAACATTCAAGAATTCAGTGTGGTTATTAGTTTTAAAATAAGAGTTTTTTTAAAAACTCCATGAATACTAAATTCTTGGAGTGATCATTCATATATCCATCAGATTTCATTATCTTGCAACAACTTTTCATAGTTGACAATAGGCATAACTGACAATGGAAGAACTTGCATTACAGTCATAGTACTATACAGTTTTAGTATTCCAAGAAATTACATATTAGAAAAATCTACATTTGCAGACTGCATTACAAAAAATCCATAACACCCCTGAAAATGAGGAAATTCAAAGTTAAGACCAAATGTGGGCATTTCTAAGCCTTTCTTAGTATATACTCAATTTCTAATCTTGACTGTTTATCAGTGCCCATTCCCCTTTCTCAGAAATAAGTCTATCCAAAATTACTCCTGAAAGCAAATTTTCACTTCAGTCAATGAGCAAATGAAGCCAAATTCACTTTTCCACTCTTCTCATTTAAAGATTTCAAGGGAAAGTATTGGAAAATTATTCCTTTATAAGACAGGATTATCTTTCACTTGAGAATCCTTGTGCGAATGTCTAAACTAAGGCTTTTAATACAATGAAAGTAAAACAAAATAAGCAATGCCTTAGAAGTGGTCAATCTAGCGTGTCTTCTAAAGATTCTTACCTTAAAAATAAAGTATTGTTATTTATTTCTGCTCAGTCACTGGCACTTCTATAACTGCATAAAACACAGGGATTTTCATTTACATGGTAAGCCTGATTCTCATTCTGTTCTACATTTGAAGCTTACTTTGGTGTGAGTTGCATATACAAAACATAGAGCACATACAGACCTGAGCCAAAAAAAAAATATAATTCTGGCATTCCACAATAACAGCCAGAAACCTGTTTCACTACCTTTGCTGTTTTATCTTCCCTCCTGATCAACTCTGTTAATCACTTGTCAGTTACCAATTCCACCATTTATCTCACCACAAATACTTATTATTTTCTGAAAGATTATACTGCAGATATATTTTGCAAAAGTATTGCTTTTAGAGAAATATTCTACAATTATTTACCCGAATTTGTGACACTGTCTTTAGAAGAAAACTGACGTGAATGAAAGGAAATACTTTCTTATCATAAGTGTCACTATTATCCTGTTGTGGTACCTCAGCCTTATGAATTTAAATCAGTGAGAAAACAAAGTAACATGTAGCTTGGTCTCCCTTCCAACTTTAATTTTGCCTTATGAATTCACTGCGTGCCAGCTAAAACACGTTGCATTTATTTAAATGCATTTCAGGTTTTCTCAGCCATAGATTTTATTTTTTTTAATGCCAGGAGTTGCAAGAAGAGTCACATCTCTAACATTTGACCTCCGTTAACTGCAATAACATATACCACACACTTGTGCAAACTGTCTGGATTACTAAAATTCCCTCTTTAACTTGTACAAAGAAGGTTATTCCTACTTTTTAGCGGTAATTTTTTGTTTGCTTGACTATTTCTCAACAACTGAGGGAGGTTTGCTGTTGTGTAATTACAGAAAAGGAGAAATATCCTGCTTCTTTATCGATATATTCCATTTATGTATATATGTATAAAACACTGCGCAAAAATTGCAGTTATTTTTCATATAGTCCAAAAGTAAATACATTTTAAGGGCAAAAGAACAGTAGAGCCTTAGGCAGTGAGCAAAGTAAACATCAGGTGAAAGACAAAAGCCTGGAAGAATTGATTATGCCACTTGGCTGCTCTCCTGAGGAAGATAAAAGAGACCAGGACATGCTCTGCTACTCCCTGCATGTAGAAGTCAGGCTTGGAAACAATACTCTGACATCTCTGCCATGCAGATAACTTCAGCAGGCATGGCTGTTGATTTAACTATTCACATTTTGTATTTTTTGTGGCCACTGATTGACAGCTACAGAACATTTTCTACCAGCCTGATCTTTGCGTACTGGCTTTAATGAAAAATAAAGAATTAGGATAGGAAAGGAATGAAATTGAAAAGATAAAGTGATCAAATAAAAGATTAGGATTCCTGAAGGCTCTGTATTCTGCCAAGATAATGCAAGAAGAACTTGAGCCAGTGTTGAGAGGTATGCACACAGCCAAGGTCACTGGAGACTGTACAAACTTCTGCTGCTCAAAGCCTGCCGGGAAGTGCAAGTCCAAAAGAACAGCACTTTACTGATCCTCAGCCTTTGAGCAGCTGAGTTACAAACATGGTGTAACCTATTGTGCTGTAATGCCTCCAAGCCAGAATATCAGAGGACATCATGCTATTTATGTTCCATTCCATTCCCTATAATGTCAGCTGGAACTCACATCACTGGGTTTTGTTCTAGATGAAACTGCAGGTGCCATGTCTTGTTTTGCTGATACAAAAATCTAAATCATAGTCATTATCTGGGGAATGAAGAATGAAGAGATGTGAGTTCACCCTCCAATATGTGTAAAAGAAGAAGCTGCATTGTACAAGGAGTTTCTGGTCCATAATGACCCCATAAAGTTGCTCAGTCCCTGAAATTTATTTAAAATTCTAGTTATTAGAACTAAGACTGTAAGAAGAGAATAGCATAGGTAATTCAGTTATTCTTGTATATGTTGGGAACCCCAGTTGATATTGCATCATAATAGCCCACAATCCATGCACCAGGCAGATCCTATCTATGGAAGAGGTTCTCTTATTTTGGTCATTTGAGCTACTGTAGAATTTTCTTACAACAAAACAACTTACAAGAAACACAGTTTCTACTGCTGAACAGGAAGGAGGTTCACATGAGATCTTATGGCTGCAGTTCTAGATAAAGGCAAGGCCACACCTGTGGTGTGATCAATAGTACCAAGCAGGAGCTGCCTGTGGGCTCCTTTATCACAAGGAGCTGCCTGAGTTTCTCCTGCAGCCGAGGGATGTGTGCAGCACGACACAGCCTGCAGGCCACGCAGGCACAGCCCTGCACCTGCTCAGGTGACTGCACCTGCCTGTGAGATGCACACTGGCTGTGACACGAACACTGACTCTGAGGTGTGCAGTGACTGCTGGGCCAGATTCACTGTGGGAGCTGCTCTGGGTTTCTTCTGCTCTGAACTTCACCACTTCCATAATTCAGGAAGTGGAGGTTCCTGAAATGAATATGAAGCACCAAGCTGCACTGAGCAAGAAAATATTGGAAGGGTTGTATATTCTGGGGCGACAAAATAAAATAGAAGGGCAAAGACATTTTAGGTACAAAGTCTGTCTCAAGTTGGGTCCCTGTAGCTTCTCCCTTCCTTGGCTGGGAGCCAGGCTCTCCAATGGCAGCATTAGGATCTGTATATGAAGAATCTGGCTGTGATGGCGTCAAAAATAAAAGTAACAAAATGGAAGAACTTTAAGATAAATCTCCAGGCCTTGATATCCCTGTTCTCAGGGAATGATGATCTATCTGTTGCTCTTATCCTAGCCTTTTCCTTTTCCAGATAAGTGATATACAAGTATCCAGACTCCCTACAGGTGATATTAGGATTATTTGTAGGCTCTGAAAGGCAGGTCTGTGGAGTTGCATTTACAGAGATCCTTCTGCCTATGGCCCATGGCAACACTGTTCCTCATGACTTCTGTCACCTGCTCTTTCTTACACTAGGTGAGCTCTCCAGATCCTCCTGACTGGAACAGAAGTCTGTGCACCAATCTGTTGAAGGAAACTCAATTCTCAGAGAATGAGTTCAAGATTAAGCTGTTCCAAAGTCCTCCAATTCTTTGCTCTGCCGCTTGAGAAAAGGAAAATAACAATATCATTGTATTATAATATATTTCATGTGACCAGTTTGCTAAAAAGGAAGGAGGAGTTTTACAGTTTTGCTACTCGCTCTTCTGAATACACTTGAAAGGTGCACCCTAAATCTGTAAAAATAGCATGCCATATCTGCAAGGTATTCAGGCACATGCAGCAAAACATAAATGTGCACAAACTCCATTTCTTGCATTCAAAATGGAGAACCAAAAATCTTATAAAATAGAAGTTATGATCTGTGCACAGGTGAGGAAATTACAAAACACAGTGAGTTTAAAACAAACTCATGGAAAACTGCTCTGAGGGAGAAAAGACTGTATCAGCTAAGCTACCTGTTAAAAATGTAAGTGAAAGTAAAAGATGAAAAATATGAAATGACCATTATATAGAATAATTGCTGGGAACAAAATAATAGAGAAAGGGGAACAAAAATAAGAGGGCTGCAGTTGTGGGATTAGGAGAAAGAGTACTTTCATATTAAAAATAGTGTATTTTAATCCAGAGATAATTTACATAGCATGAATTGGAATCTGTAGTTCTGAACTCAACATGACATCGACAGAAGTAGCCTTGCTGTTGCCTTGCAGACACTTGTAATATGAAATCTAACCACCAAAAGACATAAGCAAGAGCACAGTGCCTAGCTGGGAGCTGTGACCATAGGCACAGGAGCACACATCTCTGCTTAAGGTCTTTGATATGTATTGCTCCTACAGGGGAGGACTTTAATGTTAAACTTGTCCTCCAAAGAGTTACTCCATGTTAGGAACATATTAAAGAAAAGGGTGCTGTACAAAGGTGACTGGTGACCTTGCATTGAATTTAATCTGTTAGAACAGAATTATTTTAGCTGGCATTCATCTTACTGAGAGAATTATTTCTTGGCACTCATTACTGTAGCAAAGGAACACATAATGAACATTAATAGAATGTTTTCATCCTCATAAGCCTTATGTGAGCTAAGAATTAGCCCCTTTTACAGGTGGTGAACTAAGCCAAATCCTTCAACATGATGAATGTGTCCTACATAGTGTTGCATGCCCCTAACTCCCGTTGGAATTGCAGAGCAATGAATACCTTAGAGAAAGCTTTCAGACATCCAAGCACTTTGTTTAAGTGATTTGCTAAAAGTTCTACATACATAGCATTCCTTGTTCTCAATTACACTAAAACCATGTTACGTTAACTGGGCAGGAGGCCAGCAAACACAAACTGAACCCTACAATACCAACCTAGTGTCTTAACCACAGGATCATTCCTTCCACTTAAAACAGGGGCAAAAAAATACAGAATTTTTGGAAAAATGGCACAAATGGCAGTATGTCAATGAGGGCAAATGGATAAAAGCAGGGAAGTGTTGAGTGGGGGTGTGTGTGTGTGTGCATAAGGAAGCAATAAAAGAAAGGAGTGGCAAGATGGAGAGGCTGTGGAGAAGGTCAGTAATAGCAGAAAGTGAGGAGAGGCAGTATGAGGTGTAGTACTGGTGGTACATGCAAAGGAGGTCCTTATGGCAGTGAGAGCCAACACAGCAAATAGTAAGACATGAATGAATGTATTGCACATATTTTAAACAAACAAATCTTTGGTACTCAGTATGTCATTTGTATCCAGACACAGGTAAAGCTCTGGAAAAAGAAGTCATATATACCTTAGAATGCCAGCATAGCTATAAATATAATGTGATTTCTACCAAATAGTGGTTTGGGGGTTTACGTTTACTGTTAATTGTCCTTTATGACTCATGTATTTTCTCCTTGTCATGTTACAGTGTTTATCTTGATCACCTAATTATCACAAGTTAAGCTATACTTCATTACATTGATCTACCACTATTGTTATCTTCACAGAATTATACTTCAGGTTCTCCTAAGTCCTACGTAACAACTTCTAGAAATTTCTTGAGGGAATACTTGTCAAAAGGATTTCAAAGGCTTGGGAATTAATACGGTAAAATCAAAGAGCCTTAGACAGAGGCTTTGATCTTGCAGTTTTGTGTCCTACCACCTTTCCCACTCTTTTTGATCCCTTCCACTTTTGCTGAAGCTAACTACTGCCCAAAAAGCAAAGCACAGTTTGTCTAAGGGGGAACACATTTATCCTGCAGTATCGCTTATTATACTAGATGCTGTTTCAGAGAATTCCTTTTACCTGCCAGGTCCCACTCTTCAATGGTGGATATACTTCTGCAGGAAGGGAAGATGAGCTATATAGACAAAGGCACAGCCATATGCCTAATGATACAAAAAAGGCAAAGTTTACCAGAACAGCTTTACCAGAAAAGCTCATACTGTTACTCTCAGGCCCACAAGTTGTTCATCAAGTATGTAAAGTTCTTCTAAATAATTTTTGAAAATGTACTAGAGTATTGTAAAAACTACTACAATATTACTAGAACAGTAGAAGGTGGCACGGGAACATGCTGACCCAATTGCTCCTGCAAAATTTCCAAAGTTAAATTATCTGTTGTGTCTGTGACTGAAGATAACACTGGTGCCTAATACTTTCACCTTGTGTTTCATATGCAATGACAAGGGACTTCTGTGATAGAGCAGACTCTCTTCAAAGACATAGCTTCCAGAATGATCCTCAAATTTTTGCTGCATCAGATTTTCTGGCAAAAGGGATTTGTGGTCTGATCAACAAATGTCAAGAGCTGTTTCTAACCTTGTGCTCACATTTCCTTTTCTAAAGGGAGAAATGGCTAAACCTAAACTCCTCCAGGTCGACCACAAGAGAAGTGATAAAGAGCCAGCACTGTGTTATTGGGGGAGAAGGGTGAGCTGATAGACATAGATCACTCACTGGGAATAGCAGCCATCCTCTCATCCAGTCTATTAACACCACAGTCACTCACCATAACTTTTGTTCTACACTGACCACAGGCTATGTATTTTCAATGAGAGAAATATATTTGTCAAAATGCCAGCTTTCACTGTTAAAAATACCATTCTGGTATTTTGGGTATCACCTCTGGAGGGACTGGTCACTTGCTGAAAGTGTGTTGTAAAAGGCTCCCCAAAGTGATATGTCTTGTGAAATAGCCACAACTTGCCTATTATTTTTATACAGCAGGAAAGCAGTAAAACATCCTTTAAATAATCCCACTTTAGGGATTATTTAGCTCAGTGCTGCAGAAAGTTGTCAAGATTGTGATTTTGATTTCAGAGTCTGAGAGAAAGGGAAAACTATCTTTATTCCTGTTATAATAGAAGTGTATCCTTTTCTGTGGTTATTGTACACGAGAGCTTTGATGTTTTAGGGTAGAACTGTAGGATGTTATTCACTGTTCACTCTTGAGAAACAGCTCACACACAGCATAAATGTAATTTGAGTTTAAAGAAAAACAAACACACACGCACACACAAAGATTAACTCAAGTCCTGTAGAGAATACTGATGTGTAGTAAATTGGTAGAATTTGATCTCTTGTGTGTTCATCCTTCCCTGTGCATTTGGTTTTATTCCCCATGTCCTTTGAGCTGTCTGTTATTTCAACATAGTGCCAGGTATCAGAATACTATAAAAACATTACAGTGCCTCACACCAAGGAGAGCACAAGAGCACACAAATGATTGTTATAAATTTGGACACATTCAAGACTGTGTTGCAAGAACAGTAAGGGTTCTGGCAAATTAGTTTGACTCTCATGAAATAATTTTTACTGAAAAACATGAGTAGGATGCTTTTTAAGGACTGTATTAGCCAAGATTGCAGTGCAATGACATGAAGACAAAACTGTGAAGGAGGCTGTGTGTGTCCAGCAATAGGAATTCAAAGTGAGATTGGCAAAACAATCATATCATGCCTATGAAAATCTATGAGCATGTTACTGAATACCAGGATGTAAGGAACAAAAAAAAAAGGCAGAGCAGTGATTCAGTTTCTCTAGGAAATTATATCCATTATTTTTAAAATGTATGCAATGGAACAGGTGCAAAGGCAAGGATTGAAATAATATGAATAGGGCTACCTGCAGCCTACAGGCCTGTTTACATCCATATGGAAAATTTTCGGCCATAACATCTATTTGTTATTATGAGCACATTTTACTCCTGATGTCATCAGATTATTGAGCTCTTCCCAGCTGAAATTTGTTAGATGCAAAGAAGTCCTTAGGAAACTTAATAAAATCCATAGTTCCCATACTTTTAAATTGGATTTGTTTATTAGCTGGTGTTATTGGCATAAGGTCAAATATTCACCCCACTCCTGTTATCGCTTTTATCTTTAAGAGCCTACAGACATTAGTAGTCGTTACTTAATTGGAATTTGTCTTCGAGTACATTTAACAAAACAACAAGTATGAGAAACTAACAGCTTGCAAGAAATTTGTGGTATGCTTTGTATTTGACTGTGTGTGTTTTCCTAATAATAATTTCTTTTGTTATTACTGTGTCACACTCCCAAGGACTAGAATCTTAATGTTAAAAAGTTCTGTTATCTTCCCTCAGTTATTTTAAGAGCATGA
This sequence comes from Ploceus nigricollis, assembly GCA_013399945.1. Lineage (NCBI taxonomy): Eukaryota > Metazoa > Chordata > Aves > Passeriformes > Ploceidae > Ploceus > Ploceus nigricollis. The sequence goes on from VXBC01012978.1 coordinate 706,301, forward strand.
ATCATGAGAAAACTCCAAAATTCCTAAAACATAAAACAAGAATAAGCAGAAATTACTAAGTACATTCCAAATCTAGTATTTCCAGTAGTTCACATAAAAAATAGGCTGATTTTCTTGCCATGCTACCAAGGTTAGATTGTCTACTCCTATGCGAAACAAGAAGCTCGTAGGATGTTACTTATCAAAAGGAGATACATTGACAAAAAACACAGAAATGAACATAAAGTGTATCTCTCATCTTCTCCATGTCACAATCCCTGACACATTGCCTAATGACTTTATGAACAGATATTATTGAAATTTCTAATTTCCAATGTATTTTTCTCAGTGAACAGAGAGAAGTAACTTTTTCCACTAAAACCACATTATTCTTTCAGTGGCTGATTTAATATTTCTGAATAGAAAATATTGCATATAAGTTGACTTAATATTATTTAGCAGACTAATTACAGAGAAGATATCCAACCAAATGAACTAAATTAATGCCAAGTCTTAAAACTGGGGAGAAATATATTGCCTGCATATTTAATTCTATAGTGGGTTTGGCTTTGGACAGTCAAAGAAGCATATCTTCTAGCTGATAAGCTTTGCACACATCCAAAATGAAATTACTTGCAAGCTTTGTTGTTGTCATTGATGGACTCTGTAAGTTCAGTTAGTTAAACAAATCAGTGAAGGAAATCACAACATCTGATGAGGACATTTGAAGAGTTAAAATAAACACCTTGTGAAAAGCTGCTTTACCATACACTACTTTTCCTAACCATTATGTAAGGAAAATATCTCCAAGCCTAGCTTTATTATGAAGCCGTGAGGTAAAAGAAGCCCTAGAAAGTCAAATGTTTATTTCTTTGGCAAGGATAACACCTTCACAGCTGCTGAAGCAGGCTCTGTACTTGTACAAACTCACATTCTTTACTTCTTGATAAATGTGCTACAATGTATTTTAAAAATATGGTGTTTGGAACAGAAATAATGTGTGAATTCATCCTTTTGTCTCTCTCCAGCAGTACTCTTTGTACTAATACAAAGGATGGGTGTAAATCATGTTTAGTCAGAAGCACTGGCTACAGATATAATTGCTCAAGTCTAGGTCTTCATGGTTCACCACTATTTTTTGCAGAAATTGATCACTAGAATGCTTTATTTTGTTATGTAGGCTAGATTACCTATGGATAGGTCTCATACTATTATATAAGAAGTATCATAATTTAAAAACATATTCCTGAAATAAGAAGAGTCAAATTGTTGCCATCACAGGCCTGTGTAGCTGTACATCCTGGCTATTCCATTAGTGCTCCCAGCCTGGCTTGGTTTCTTGCACTTGTTTTTCCCTTTTCCCTTCCATGACAGGCTTCAATTCTTTCACTTACACTGGCAGAACAGCTGCTCCATCACAGCTTTTCCTTTTTTATTATTTTTTAATGGTTTTTTTCACATTTCTCATTAATGGTGTGGACACAAGAACAGTTGAATCAGTAGGACTGAGGGAATGGCAATGGCAATGGCAAGAGCAAGAATAAAGAGAACAGAGCAAGGAGCCCAATATGTAGCTTTGGTCCATAGACAGTAGTGAGAGCACTAGACATGGTTGGAGAGTGTCACCATAGGAGAATTCTCTTAACCTGGTTCCCAGCTGGCCACCTCTGGTCCTCAGTTCTCATTTTCTCTTTGGAGAAACAAGTGTAATTCGTGGCAATAATACGACTGTTCCTCACCCAAACTCAGTTACAGGGAGGAACAACAGAATGATTGCTTGAGGATTCAGGCTCCTGAGGTTACAAATCTCTGAAAACTAATTAAAGACTGGTAGTAAGTATCCATCACTCATCCCTTAGACTTGTATCTAAGTTCAAGAATATTCTTCAATATTTAGTTATTAGCTCATAAGTTTAAAACACATCAGAACTGCAGAATCAATATGGGCAAATGGCAAGGAAGGTGGGGGCACAGCTGAACTGCCAAAAATTTCACCTTTCCCTACTTGAGGGGTGACACAGTCTAGGAATGAAGCAATTCTACTGTTCAACTGTGTGCCTGCAAATAATTTTATCAAATAATGTACTTAAGAAATTGCTGCATAAAATGTATCCCAAAACCCGTAGTTTGGCTGAAATCTACCTCTGTGTAATGCTGTGGAAGAAGATGGGAGAAAAAAGCTCTGCTTTTGCTCTCTTTGTTCTGCATTTGTATGGGGATGAAGTAGGCTGCACTGCAGAACAGTAGTTTTGTCACAGAAGATATCTCAGCTGATAAAAAGAAATAACCTTGTCACCTTCTGTATTCTTTGCTGAAGTTAACATTATATCATTAAGCTTCTGGTATTTTACAGTGAGATACTGAGTCAAACTAACATTTCTTTTGTCTTTTTAGTTTTTGTCCTCATTGTCAGAACCTTGACCTCTAGGCATAATGTGGGCATTGAATTAGACATCTGCTGTCTCTGGATTTTAGATATTTGTACCTTAACTAGAGACTTCAGCTCACGAGTGTAACCCTGTTCTTGCTAACCCTGGTGTAAAGTAGGGATCATTACAATACAGTCAGTGGAATTATTCTGGTAGAAGATGGGGGTAAATGGGGCTCTGGATTGTCCACAGACTTTCAGAAAATTGGAAAAGATGTTGCAGTATGTCCTCCAATTATTATTAACAAAAGTGCTCTTCCCCACACAGCCATTTTTCTCAAAGTGCCAATTTCTTTCGAGCTCCGCTTCCCATTAAGACTTCCCCTGAATGAGGGCAAATGAGAGTGATGCTCACTTTCATCAGCCAGGCAGCATTGGAAGACTGGCCTTGCTATTACTATGCACTTACAAGCAGCTCAGAAGCAATTGCAACGCACTTGGTTGTCTAATTTGAAACTCTGAAAAATAAAGAAAGGTTTTTTAAGGCTCAGTTCAGGAAGAGAATAGCCTGTGCAGCAGCATTTAAAACTTTCAAGTGCTTTTTAGAACAATCTTGGTAAGAACTTTTCCTTCTCTTTTCCAGCATCTAGGATCTGGTGTGTTTCTCCTGTGAGAATTCACAACAAGACATACCTTAGAGATGAGGTAAGAACTGTGAGAAAAGGGTTTGCCTTTATTGTTATTAACATGCCCAAAAAGCAGACCTGGTCTTGGTAGGCGGGTGAAGGCGAACGTTCAGCTATATAGAAATTAAACCACACCACAAAACAAATTATGAGCTTTGAATAGTGATCCCAGCTTGGCTGAAAAATTGAATAACAAAATTCTGCACTGATGTCTCTTGTGAACTAATGAGTGAAATCCATTGGCTCTTGTCCTTCCTGTCCTTCATGGGCTTGGAAGGAGTCTTGCTCACAGATCATGAGCCCAGATTTGACTTGGGCACTCAGATCTAACCCAGTGGTCAGAGTCCTGGCAGTCTGTTTAAACAAAAATTGTTTTCATCTCTCTAATATCAAATTTATATCCATTTGCACTCCCTTATATATGCTTAGATTAAGAGTGACAGAATCTAATTTAGGAAATTTTATTAATCACTTTTGAATCAAACTCTGTATCTGTTTTGTAAGAGAAATTAAATAAAGAGATGTCCTGTTCATATTTATGAGGTATTTTCCTCTACCTCAGAAGCATAGCTTCTGGTTTATTGTTCCTAAACAGCTTCTCAAAAGAATGTGGGCTGAGAAACTGTTTACACTGAGATACACACAGCTCTCTTTGCTTACATTTATTTTTTTTTGCATCAGTACCTAAGCAGCTGCCAGCTGGGGAATACCCAGCTCCAGCATTCTTGGTCTGGAGTGTTCATACTTCACCCAGTAAAGCCATGTCCAATGAGGAGAGAATATGCATGCAAAGGAAAACCTGAACAATTTATTGCAAAGTCTGTGCTTTGTCAAATTTAATGCATTTATGGGTACAGTTATGCCTGTGCTTTTTGTGCTTATAGGCCAGTTATTGCCCATCCAGTCTTATCAGGATTCATGAACAGTAGAGTTTGGGAAAAAATTATGATGGAAAAATACAATTCTAGTGCTAATATGAAGGTGTGGTACTAAAACAAAACAGTTATAAAAATTTATAGGAAATTTTCAAAAGAGGAAAGTCAAAAGGATTGTAACTGAAGCAATCTGGTTTCTAAGTGACTTTCATTTACTTTAGCAATCGTGCTGAAAACACTGTTATGGGTTAGGTAAATAAAATTTTTTTGTGGGAGAAAATATTTACAATTTGGGATCCTGGAGGTTTAAATCCTTTTTGATAAAAATCTAATGGAAATCTGCAGTAACCTTCAGTGTCTAGAGATTAAAGCTCTCTCATCAGGAAATCCCAAAATGCTACACAAAACGCACAAGAAATGGTTTTGGTTTTAAGGGAAAAAGTGAGAGAGTTTGCTCAGGCCGTACTGTTGCAGAGACATAGAAGTGAAATCTTCATCTGAAGTTCTTTGCATTTGATGGTATTTTTCTCTTGTTCTCTTGTATAAGTTCAGTATAGGTATTCTACATACATATGACATATATTGTGTGCATTTGGGGTTCCTGTCAAGTGTAATCAGTATGAGTAGAGTATCTGTATGAATACAAAGATGATCTAGGTTTCATGAAAAAAAGGAAAAAAAAACCACTTAAAATCAATCCAGGCCTGAATGGGAAGTCTGTACATGCTCAGGGTGCTGCACAGAGCCTTTGAGCCCTTGCCCTTCAGAGATGGCATATGGATGTAGGACACTTTTCAAATGAATAGGATCCAAATGGCTGGTCAAAAGATGATGAAGTTGAAAGTTTCAAAGCTGCTTCACATGAATTCTCTTTTAAATAGCTGTCATTTGTGGGAGGAGAGTTTTTCGGGTGTTGATTTTTAACTTTGAAGTTAGCAAAAAATGTTCAATTACATTGCCTGGCACTTCTGTCTAATGGGCAGAATGGTACTTGTAAACATACCTGACATCTTCAAATTATCACATTACTACATCATTTTCTTTCAAGTATTTCTAAATATTATTTTTTGTTGTAATCATGTCTAGTGGCTCAGGTGTAGGCTTGCAACAGAACCCTCCATCAGGGAAATTAGCATTTTAGTCTTAAATGTTAAAGGTTTCTCATGTTACCATTTTAGAGATAGGTTTATCAAACCTGTTCAAAGGATTTATTTGAAAACCTTTTTGAAAGAATTCAATCTGATTCTGTTTGCTGCTGTTCCAAGTGAAGAAATGCAGAGATACCGTGGAGTAAGATAGACACAGACAACACTACTGGAGTGCTGTTGCAGCATTGTGTAAGTGGATTTGTCTATTCCTGGAGGCCTCCTTAACCTCACTTCATGTCTCCTTAATGAGACTACTGGCAAAAATTTCAGTGTGAGCCATTCAAGTATGACAAGACTGACTGCAAACAACCTCAGTAGAGCTGCAGAGCACATTTTTGATTCTCTAGTTTACTTACTTGACTGTTCACTCTGTCTCCTCACAACACCCCGCCTAAATAACCTTGAGAAATGTAATTATACATTCACTATTGATTAGAAAGGATCCATACTTAATTATGTGTAACATGTTCCACTTTTAAACTTTTAGTTCTTTGTTCATCAACACTTCATGTCAGACTGCAGTTCACTTTCACCCAATGCAGTAATGATCTTCATAGGAAAATGAGGTTTCTCCCTCACTGAAATTGCTTAAAGAACAGACTTGCTTCCTGCTTCTCTATCTGCATGCAAGCTGTCATCCTTCCTTTGGTACAGAAGTGTGACCAGTCATGCCTCCTTGAAGGATCTTATTTGTAATTTTTGCAAGGAAAACAGTTTTATTGAGGCAGTGCTTTGAGATTTTTGCATTGAATCTGTGCTGCAGTCTCGAGGGACCATGTCAGTTAAATGTGGATCTATGGCTGTAGCACTTTCTTAATTTTCACTTCACAAAAACTGTTAAATAATAGTGGTATAAGATCATGTATTTGAGCAAACCTAAAGTCTTCTCTAACCTGTTCCTATTTACTGCAAAAAAACCCTACTTTTGCAGTAGAACGGGAACACACAATTAAAACCTCCTGAACTTCAGCACACTAAAACTCTCTGACTTTGCAGGCAGTCTCCTTAGAAGTAATATGTGGTGATTTGCCTCCTGTTTAGTAAGGAGTCCTGCACAAAATAAAGCTTACATTACAGTATTTTTCTCAAGTAGAAGCCTAATTGAATCTTTCTTCCAGAGAAAATCTAGTTTATGATCCTTAGAGATGCAGCTTGTAATTCTTGCTTCTGAATCTGCATCAACCCTCTGGACGAGGTTTGGGTTTTTGTGGTTAGTTCAGTGAAGAATAAAAACTGAGCACTTTAGTCTCTATATATGGTTCATATGCTCTGAATTGGAAGAAATGCCATGACAGCAACTCACATCATTGTACTACTCCCAAAAAGCCAGACCTACCTGACTGCAGTTCTGCACTGGGAGTTTCTGCCTAGACCTTCTTCAGCCCCAAACATGGGCAGATTGCTATAGAAAATTCAGGGTCAAATTCAGAAGCCTCACACTTGGTGCTAAGGGAATGAACTTGGGATAAAAGAAAATTAAAAATTCTCTCCCCAGTGATCACCTCTGTCTTCTTGCTGTAATGGCTTCTACAGACTTTATATAGGGCGATGGTATTCATAGGACATGCTTACTTGCATCCATGGATCCAGCCTGCCTTAATATGATAACCTCATAGGAATCAGGGTTCTGCACTGCAAAGAAGCTGTGCAGCCATGCCATGCTCCTCATTGTCTCTTGGGAGATTTGGTTGCTACCAAGGCAGTGCATGGGTGAGTAAAAGGAGAATGAATGTGTCCTCAGAAGACACCATTATAAAATACTTCCCTATTATACAGAAATAGTGACATGAAAATGCACAGATGAGCTCATTGCCTAGTGGGGCTATTTCTGGGATGTTTACCCTCACCTCTTTCTCAGAGCTGTGCCTACTGTAAGCAGCCAGTTTCGAAGGTTTGCTTAAGATAGCAGTGCAGTGTTAAGCAGCGGAAGCATTTTCCTTTGAATATGGCTATACTCCAAGAGAAAGCAGCTATGAGTAGTTCATTTGTACAATAAAGCCAGTTGTTAATATGCTCTGGGAGCTGTTTGGATCCAAAATGTTATAAGTTGAGGAACATTACAACTGGAAAGTGCTTTTAATAGCAAATGATCTGTATGGAGTAACAAAAAGAGGGAGGTTGCAAGGGAAGTATAAAGATCAGGTTCAAAAGCATATCAGAATAACTCATGGGGTTACAGCAAAGATTTATATGGAGTAATTTCATGGGGTCCTGTTTTTGTTGAGATCATCCCTGTTATATAGGACTACAAGGCATGATTTTGCCATAACTGAAATAAGAATGAGATATATGCCTCCTGTAGTTGATAAAGGAGGTACAATAATACCTCATTATAAAAATAATGATTTATAGAAACCAGAATAACTTATGGCTTTCCTTCACATTAAACAAGAAGAGAATAACAGGAGCAGTCCTAAGACTTGTTCATTCTCTGAGCAAGAAGTAGGTCTCCAAATCTTCCAGACTGTCTGGATCAACAGGAAAAAAAAAAAAAACAAACAAAAAACTATGAAAACCTGTTTTAAAAAATCACTTATGAATACAGTAACTGCTACTGGATTTTGAAAAGATCAGGAAGAAAAAAGGCAAAATAAATGCCTGATGTTCATCTATCAGAATATGGTTTGCATTAATTAAATTAAATATTTTGTATGCCAGGAAGCAGATCTAGAAAGATACTGTTCTATAGTCAGGATATGTGTTGCTGGTACTGTGTAAGTATATGCTCCTGCTAATAAAAACCTTTGGTTGAAATCCTCCATTTTTTAGTACTAATGTTTAGCTCTGGTGCACCCTGCAGAGTGTTTCTGCTCTTATTTCAAATCTGATAATGCCACCATGATGCATTGTGTTGTGTAGTTCTAAAAATGGTAACACCCCTCAAACAAACATGATCATTTGTGGAACTCTAGAAAGGTGTATAAAGTAACAGTGGCAAGATTGATAGGAGAGCAATTTATTCTCAGAAGTTCACTTTTGGAATTTAAAAAATAGCCTGTGTGAGCTGAGACAGAAAATAAGGTTTTACCTGAAAATTACATCCAAGATACCTCTTCTATACTTTTTTTTTCCCATGAAAGCTTATCGGCATATCCTTTTAATATATTGCATTTGTGAAGGAGGAAAAAGTGAGCAGGGAACTACCTAACTAATGCACTTCTAGACAACTTACATTCCTTCTAAACAACTTACATTCCTTCTAAATGATTCATGGATATCCCAGTAACCAATGTTTACATCAGATAAAGAGCTATGGTAGTTGGTTCAAAAATTGGTTATGAAAACTACAGTTTCCAATCTAATTCTTGGAGCCATGAGATTAAAAGTTAGACCCCTTCTTTAGGAGCAATATGAACAGTAGCTATATTTGACATCCTGATCTCAAAGTACAAGTCACACTGCACAGAAAATATTCCTTCCATCCATCCATCCATCCATCCATCCATCCATCCATCCATCCATCCATCCATCTCTGCCTTCTCTTAGCTTATAGGCATTCAGGCCTATATGAGTAGGTGGATCTGTTGGACACAAATTGATTCCTGTCATGTGAGTAGAAAGACAGCATTTAAAAGTGATGTCACAGTGTGTTCCACATCTCTTGAGGACAGTGTCACTACTTTAATGAGCTGCTTGGAGTAAAACTTGTTTAGAATCACAGAATTACAGAATATGCTGAGCTGGAAGTGACCCATCAGGATCATTGAGTCCAACTCCTGGCCCAGCACAGGATATCCCAAGAGTCACACCATGTGCCTGAGAGCATGTTCCAAACATTTCTTGAACTCTGTCAGTCTTGGTGCTGTGACCACTTCCCTGGGAAGCCCATTCCAGCACTCAGCCACCCTCTGTGTGAAGAACCTTTTTCTAATACTCGACCAAAAACTCCCCTGACACAGCTTCATGCCAAGGCAGGTTTAGGGGAGCTTTACTCTCAACACATGCATCTGTGTAAGCGAAATTGAATAGATCTGTACTGCAAACACCAGGCTGGATGTCAGTGTTTTTCACTTCATCATCAGCAGGGAAGAACAAAGTCATACACTTCAATTTCTTTTGTTATGTGTATTATTTATGTCCCAAAATATCCCGCAAAGATAGAAAGTCTAACAAACATGGATCTTGCAAGGAGCTGTTGTGGATTCTTAAATTTCATATGTCCTTCACCTCTCCCTGCCAAAAAAAAAAAAAAAAAAAGGAAAAAAGCAGAGACAACAAAAACCTGACAACTTAGACCTGATCTTGTTCTTCAAGATATATTCATACATACACAAGTAAGTAGTGAGTTGTATTAATATTCCATCTGACTCTATCATCACGTGTGTAGTTGCAATTGCCAGTTTACAGGCCATTGTAACCAGTTTGCAGGTGATGCTTAACCACTGATTTCATGTAAATCTAGCACATAAAATGAGTGTAGAAATCTTACATACTCATCTACTGTGTTTGTATTTTCAGTCAGACAGTGGTAACTGCTGCCTAAATGATAATGTCAACCATTCAGCTGGTGCTTAAGTAACTAAATAACTATTCAGTGCTGCTGTTACAATAGGGTTATAGCAGTGTACAGTTTAGCAGAAGTAGGTACACTGTAAAGTTATACCTCAGGAAGTATGCATTTGGCAAGAACACATACAAAGTCACCAACTTTAAAAAAAAAAGTGTTCACGAATCAACTATTGTGAGGAATCAAACAGATGCATGAAATAAGGAATTTTGAATGACAGACAGAGGGGTTAAAAAATAGAGAGCAGTGCAGCTGGATTTGGACTCTTACATAGTATCTGGGCTGACAGTCACAAATGTGAGACTGTGGCTTTGCTTTAAGAAAACTTGTCTTCCTTGGTCAGTCTGTCAAAGCTCTGAGTCATAGTTGTTCTGCAACAGGGAAAGTAACTTCTGCCAGCAACACATGTGAAAACAAAAATGTCAGATTTCATGGCATTTTAAAATATTCCTCTGACTTTTAAGAGAGCCACAAAAACTTTAAGTACTAGAGGAAATCACAGTGAGTGTCTTCACTGATGTTTGTCTTTGGCTGCTCTGCTCCAGCCTCTGATCAAAAAAGCACAAGACTGCACACAAAAGCACTTCTGACAAGGCCCAGCTAAGATCCTATTTTTTCACATTAATACAAGAAAGAGGATTGTCAGAATGTGACCGTCATCTGCTGTGAAATTGTTTGGATAAATATGTGTACTAGATAAGGAAACAGTAGTAAAATTGTTCTATTTCCTAACTGGCTCTGCCAGTTAACCAAGGTACAGTTATGCCCTCCCACAACAATTCATGTTGTGTATTATATTCTGTCATTATCGAGGCCTAAGAAAGTCTTTGGACAACTCATGTCTGATACAGTAGAGAATCTGAAAAGATTAGCTTGAGGCACCAGCTCTTCTGCACTCAGTCCATTGTGGGAAAACACCTCAAATGGATTGCCACTGGTTACAGGGAGTAGCAGCTACTCTGAAGAGATCATCACTTGGTTCCTCTTTTCAGCAGCAGTGATGCCTGGGAACCCTGATGGTCCTTGACTTGGGAGAGAACTTCTACATTGGAAATAGCATTGCCTCATGAAAAGTGTCGTGAGGAAATAGAGCAGGGATATGGGGAAATACAAGAGAAAAAACATCAAATGGCACAAGGACAAGAATCCTTTTCAGGTGGGTATTTAGTCCTGGGTAATGTTAAGAAAAGAATGAGAAGAGACAGTGAGAAGAGAATGGAGGAATAGGAGAATGATGTGTAAGACAAGCATTTGTTATCCCAGGCACTAGAAGAAAGAAGTGAAGGAACTCTTGTTCCTTTAACAGTTCAGCAAAAGTTAAAATCCTGGTCTGCATCCCTGAACCATGTCTCATTACACTTTTATGAAGGATGCTGTTTACTTTGATAGGAAATACTTGTATAAAAAATTAGTTTGGACTTGGGCTGTGGGAAGAAAATACTGTGCATACCTAGTCAACACATTATGTGAGTGGACCAGAAGCCCTCACATAAATATGAAGGCTTTAAGAAGACAAAATGAGGTTCTCGGAATTAAAAATAGAAAGGACTTATATGATATTTATTTTTTTTAATCTGCTATGCTGAAATCACTGAAGGATATAAGCCTGAGAATTTTGTGGCACAATTGAGTAGAAGAGAATTAGTTTTGTCAAGTACAATATGCCTGGGAACTTAATATTATTCAGATGATGTCAAATGCAGAGCAAACAACATAAATGCTGAGCTGTGAGAAGCTCTGTGTGAATAAATATGTGCCTATCACACTTTAGACATAAAATATTCATATATTTCAATGCTAATTCTTCCCCGACTGGACTGCTTCCTGCAAAAAAAAAAAAAAGAAGTTTTCACAGAAAATCACTGGATACAGCCTTTACTTAATATTAGTGGTAAAAACTGTGTCTGGAAACACCAGGCAGACCTTTTTAAAACCCCATTCTCTTTTAATTGTGAACCTTCACATTACAGGGTGATAATTAGAGGAGCAGACCTAGCATGGAGGTAAACAGCTTTTTTTCTGCATCACTGCCTGATAGTGTGGAGCTGGTTGGGATTCAAGTCCAGACCCTGAATTGCTGGTGTCTCGGAGGCAGCTATGGATTAACATTTAATAAAGAGTAGGTCAGCTATGACCAGCTTTAATTGAAAAGGGACAGCCAGGGATAATTTCAAATGTACCACCATGGTTTCTTGCCTATTTGAGGGAAAGAGGAGCTCTCACTTCCTAAGTGCCCTTACTGCTGGTAGAAAAAGCCCAACATTTTCAATCCTTCTGATCAGGCCCAAGGGTAATACTAAACCAAAAATTATGTGCAAATACTCATTTTATTGGACATTTTGGTCATTCACAGCACTGTGGGCTGAGAGAGACAGCTCACCTGTTTGAATAGCAAGTCTGAAGAGAAGCAGCAATTTTAATCAATGCACTGGCATTGCTCCTCCATCATGCTACAAGTAAGCACATAAGCAATGCAAGGACCTGATTCTGTGCCTCTGTTCCTACATCTGTACCTTTGGAATGCAATATTGAGGGACAAATAACAGTCTTTAAACTTGTGAGGTGCTGTGATAACAGAGTGATGATACAAAGATATCTGTAAAGAGATAGGTGCTCCAAAGCAATCTCCTGGGGAAAACAGCATGTACCCTATTGACACTGCAATTATGGAGCACTGCCCAAGCCTGCCTGCTCTTGATTTTATGTCTGCTGGATTCCTCTGCCATGTTATTGGTACAGATCTACCTTGGCAGATCTGTTCTCTCTTCCATGGCATTCCCAAACTTCAGGCTCCTGGGGATTTACCTACCTTCTCAAAACAACAACCTTGCCTCTCTTGTGAGCTCCCTATTTAATTTCTCACTTGGGCTTAGTATTACTTGAGTGCTACACAAAACTTGCCTTAGGATATTTTATCAGGTGTTTTCTTTCTCAATCATCATCCTTACTTTTCATACTCATCTTACAGCTGAATCTTCTTTCTGTCTCTGTACAACTCACCACTATGTGCTTTCTTTGTGTAGTTCCTGACATCTGAAACTGATTCTGTATAGCTCTTTGACTCATAAACTCTCAATTTTCTTCCAAGTCTCAGCTGAAGAGCACCTTTTAGCATTTGCCTTCATCTCTTAATTTTCTCATTGTAGTTTTTCTATTAGCAGCCCATCAGTTTTGTTTCTAAACTACATATATTATATAGGAATGCATAGTATATTTTTTAAAAGTTATAGAAAATAAGGCCTAATTGTGTTGATTACAGATTACAGATCTGTAATCTGTAAGGCCAGATTTTTCTTATTAGCATTAGCTGGAAAAAAATTCTATAACTTTCCACAGAATGACACAGATACACTCCGGAGACACTGAAAAAGAGTAGGGCACAAGATATTTGAGAAGACTTGATAGCAATCCTAGATGCCATGCAATACACCAGAAGCTGCTCACCTGTGTGGTGGCTGCTTTAGATTGAGCACCAATCTGGTTCAGGGCCAAGAAATTCACATGGCAGGATAAAAAAAAGAGATACAACAAGAAACACATCAAGTGAGGGTTTCTGTGGCACAAACCTGGGGCATAAATTCAGCATTTTGATTATTGTCCTTGATGAATGATCCTCATTTTAGCCCTTGACATTTCATTCTCTGCAACTTATTGGTACAAAACACTGCAAATCTCGTATGCACAGAAGGAGCTGCAGCCTGTGCTTATCTCGCATCCTGATCACTTTAGGTACATATAGAACCTCCAACTCCCCAAGCCCAGCAGACCTGCAGTAAGGTTTTAAAATAACTTTAAAGTTACCTGCCTCAAATGAGTTTTCCGTGCTCCTGCTCTGAGACTGAATCAGAAAACAGAGAGTACATGTGCTGCCCCCAGAGGCTGTGTCACTGGAGAAGGAGTCAAAAGTGCCTTACTGTGTCCTTTGGCTTAAGTAACTAAGGGACTGATCCAAAGAGACCACAGGAATCAGTGGGAATGTTCTTCCATTTGCTTCAGTAGGCCTTGGGTCAGGTGTTTATTATAGAGTACCAAAACCTGCTTAAATACACCTCAAGTTGCTGTTGGTCTCATGAACTCTATCAATTGTTCCCAAATGCACTCTGCAAAAAATAATTTTCCTTTTCTGTGAGATTTCAAATACAAACAGCAAGCAATACGAGAAGCTTGTGGGCAGCTGGCTTGACTTTTGCCCTAGAAACTGCAGACTGGTCATGCATAACCTTTCTTGAATAGAAAAAAATAGCAATAATTCAAATTGATTTGGATATGAGTGCAGTCAAAAGGACTGAAATTGGCTGAAAATGCCCTGGCTTGGAAGGAGCTTCAAACACTACTGAGGAGAGAAATAAGAAAAACAGAGAGTAGAACTGTGAGCAGGAAATTACAAATTGGAATTCAAACTAGGAAAAAAGTTAACAAATCTTCATCTGAATTCTGTCTTCATTGGCACCTTATGTATTTCCTTTGTTCCTGATGTCCTCGTCTTTTGTAGGTTTTAAGTAGGCTTGATAGGGCCATTGGTTTCAGGAAGGGTGTTGCTGTTTTGCCTCAGTGCTGTGCAAAGTGCTTAAGTATATCAAAGACTGTGAGATGACTGCATGGAGTCTGGAAGGACATGACTAAGTTGCTCACAGTCTTCAGGAAAAACAATTGTGATTGATGTTTACATGTCTGTTCCTATATAAGCCTTTTCCTTAGGACGTGCTGGGAAGGAGACAATTGCCATTATACAGTCGAGTGGGGACCCGGGATTTCCTAGCTCACTGAGAGATGTCCCAAAGAATTTCCAAACAGCCTCAATATTCTGATCCTGAACACTGACGAGAGAGAGTAGGCAGGTTTGTTACTGTGACACCGGATGGAAAGGAATTTAAATTTAATATTCAGAAAATTCAAACTAAATATCACTTCCCATAAGAGGGGGAGAGTTTCCCTTGAAATGTGCTAAAAGACCTATTTCTTGAGATGCCTGAGAAGGAGTGGAAGTGAAGTGTAAGAGGCAAACTTGCCTTGGTAGAACGAAGAACCAGCTAACCTTAAATTCATATGTGTCTAAAAAGGATCCTGCAACGAATTTAATGGAATGGGTCTCGTAAAATGTTGTCAGCTGAATTCATCTCTTCACTGGGAGATCAGTGCTTATTTGAAAGTGTTAACACAGTGATATATATTTGGAAACCAACAACAGCCTAGTTTCAGCTGCTTGTCACACATGTAGGATGGGGGCTAGATAAAAGTGACATGGATTAAAAAGAAAAAAACCAGAGTTTAAGTATGAGCCACAGAGGCACTGTATTCCACTCTCCAAGGAAAGATCCAGGAACCAGAAGAATTAGTTGGGATCTTGTCTAAGGCACTTATTTCAGGGGTTTAATGAAGCCTGGCTACCAAACTGACGAAGGAAGGAAAGAAGGAAGGAAAAGGAAGGAAGAGGAAGGAAGGAAGGA